>CAFUXE010000457.1:227788-249661 GCA_903364295.1 Serranus cabrilla
GCTACACATAGTTAGGAACAGATTATTCCACGTTTTTCCAATGAAAGTGTATGTGTGTGTGTGTTTGTGTCTACATTAATAACATGCCAGCATAGCTTCACCAGCATGCTGCTGCTGACCTGATCTGCAGAACAGCAAACATTAGCTGTGTTTGTTAGCGACGCTCTGTTGCTACAATAATTCCGAGACTCCATCGATCAAAATCCAGTGTGGTTAGAGACAAAAAATCATGGAAGAATTTCCCAACACAATCCATGTTTCCATGTTGTGAAAGCAACAGGATTTCTACTGGGAGAGACTTAGCTGAGCTTTGAATGAGATGCTCAGTTATTTTATTGAGAGGTCTTGGCCAGAATCCACAAAGTGCACGGTCCAAGCCTGGAGCCTCCGCTGAGCCGCCCCGGGCCGGGCTGATGGCAGCGGGAAGAACAACAGGGAACTAGAGGTGGGTGCTATGGCCAACATCTTTTATCACGGCATATGTAATGTAATATCACAGTAACTATATAATGAAACACAGTCATTGTTCTGTGAATGTAATTAACTTCTTCACATTTGATTATTTCTTCTTTTATTTGGAGCTATTTTGGAGAATTCCTTTAAAAATGGAAGCTTTGGGAGATGATTGTTTCTGAGATCAATACGGTCTTGTGCTGCCTCTTTCATCATATGGCCCAACCCTGCAGGGAACAATAGAGTCTAGCGGAGTGAACCTCATATAAAAAACTACTAACTACACTAAAAGTGTGAATTTCAGTGAACTCCTGACTTGATGGAACATAAAATATAAATAAAAAGTTGTCTGCTGCTATGACTCATTGTATATTGCAACTGACACACTACATCGTATTCCAAACAACATGGGAGCCCAGACTCTGCTTCACTGGCTACACTTTCTCTCTCTCCTCTGGAACCCTGAGGAAGCTGTCAGAAGCTGTGTATTGGTCAAATTGTGTAAGAAATATTTTTACTAACATGTATATTAATCTATAGGTTTGCTGAGTATGTGTTTTAGTCACAGACAATGGCATGTGCACTTATCTGGGACAGTGCACAGCTTCTTGGCTATACCACATAAACTAATTTACATCTGAAATCCATCCATCTAATTCACTAATCTGTATTAGTCTGGAACCTCGGGAACCTGGAACCAGTTCATATCCAAGAGGCATTATCAACTAGTGCAGACAAAAATGCTATAAAAGACGTACAACCGATCAGAGCATCGAAACGTGTGACACAGTGCTGAGTGACACATCAGGTTGGGGTGGTTCCTGGTCCATTTTGAAGAAGGACAAACATGGCGGCCAGGTTACCAACAGATCTACGAAAACCCTCTATTAGTGCGTGACATTTACATGACGACCGTTTCCAGCCGCCACATTTACTAAGGACCGATCATTCCTACGCTGTGATTGGCTTGATACTACTTGATTCTACGCTTGATTGATAAATGAGGGTCAATGTGTTTCTACACTACAAGTCAACATTAACACACTAACACACATTCAAAAACCAATCCTGTAAAGCATGCACTGTGAGTGACTTCCACCTGAAAAGTCCAGTTACTTCCTTACTCCAGTCCCACACCTATGAATTGGTTTACAGTGTACAGGTCCTACAGGATATACTATCTTGTAAGCCTTTTTATTTGTTGCATTGTGGTCTGAGGCACACAGAGCTTAATGCATGCACAGGATCTCTCACTCACAAAACCTTATTATTTCTGCTATTAAATAAAATGAGCAGCCTCTTATTCATAAAAAGTAGTTAAAGCTGCTTTAATGCCTCAGTTGATCCCTCTCCATCTACCTCGGACCATGTTTCTCTATGAGTCACAGAGGTTTCCTGCAAGATAACAGAAGCGTTAATGCTGTGGATTACACGAGGTGGAATATAATGAACGCTTCTGTCGGACAAATCAGCTCCAGAGATTTCTGCCACAAGAGTTGCATTTCTCTACAATAATACAGAATGTTTTCATTCAGTCATAGGAAAATGTTGAGCTGCTGTTGGTGTTAGGGCAATTTCAAAGTCATGTCGTGGATAGCTGTGGGCAAAGCGCTATCAACAGCCTGCATGAAGATGAATCTGACACGTTAACACAGAGTTCACTTCTTTCTCAGCATGTCTGCGTACACCAATGACCTCTTTACCCTCACGGCTCCAAATCAATGTTAGACAACCCTGTTTGATTTCTCATAAAGACAGAAGTCACTGTGTGTATTTTAGGTTCAGGACAGGGACAGGGACCTGTTTACTCACACATAGAGCTCTTAAAATCTTCTCTTCAGCATCCTTTACCTAAATGTGTGTCCAGTTGTCCACTGATGTGCTTCTGGCTTGTGTTAAAAAAGGTTTTGTTGGGGCCATTCCTACTCGGCCTCTGCCTCCTCTGCAGCCTGGTTGTGCTGAGCTTGTGGAATTCCACTCACACAGGGGTCTGTTTGTGAGTGTGTTGGGGTTTTATTTAGGACTTTCAGGGACCGTTTCCTGCCGTCTGTGTTCTGTTACAGACTGCTGCCATAATAAGACCGATGGCATCTGCACAGGTGGAAGAGGGCGAGCTACAGAAAGTCTAAACATCCACAAAGAAAGTGAATGTAGTCATTAAAGCATCCTCAATGAACTGCTCCAACATACATGCTCATAATTTTGATTACACAAAGCAGAACTGGTTTGCATCTCCAAGTGCCAAGTGCAAAAGGAATCGGTGAAAGTGGACAAAGATCATAGGTTTGGTGATTAATGAACATGGTCTTAGCCAATCACATCACCTATCTCATAGCTCTGAGCCAAGCTGAGGGAAACACCCCTCTGTCCGTTACATGTAAATAACTGAACATTTTGACCTGCTGGTGGCGCGAGAGGAAAAGTTATTAGGATAAATTTTCATTTCATTTCATAGCAGTTCATCCAATAATAGTTGGGTTACTGCTGTGTGGATTTAAGTGGTGGACTGATGAACAGTGCGGTGCTACCGGGACTACTCTGCTGCAGCTCACAGGTACACTCTAAATTAAACTCATCATTGCTTCTAGATTGCCAATTTGATGGATGGGAGAACAAACAGGAATTTTAAATGACTGTACTCCACTGCTGGGATGCTCTAAGTCTGTGTCTTGGACTCTTTTTTTAGGGCCTCAGCAGCTCATTGTGACCATGATATCATACAGACTGTGGATCCAGCCTGCTGCTGTGCTGTGGTGAGAACTAAAGATAGAGAGAATGAGAGAACGAGTACAAAGGCTGGTAATAAGCTGATGGATGGTGGATAGCCAAAAAGGAAGCCTGCAGAGAGGACGGGAAGCTGTTTCACAATGTACATGTTAGGCGTTTAGCTGACAGCAAACAGTCAGCACTCATTAATTATCCTGTAAGTCCTTTTATTATAGCCGACTGTTTTGTAACTTTCATTTCATTTACGCTTTACAACTTTTAGAAGAAAAAAAAAGTGCTGCACAAACACTATTTTAATTAGAGCACAACTCTAAGTATTAGATTTCTGAGAGAAGATGTATCACTGGGTTTTATTAACAAGCTATTATCCTCAGGCCTACAACCGGAGTCACACCGTGGAGAAAATCTTTCATTATTTTCTAATTAAGAAACGGTTTTTGCATCTCAGCTTATCGTCCCTCTGGTGCCCTGTTTTCTGGGCATGTTTTCTAATGATGAATAAAAAAACAATAGCAAAGAACCTTGAGGCAAACAGGTGAAACGCAGTTTGATTCTTCTGGGCCTTTGTACCTGCTGTGGTTTATGGTGGTGTGATTGCATCCAGATGACATGACTGTGTTCTTTTTTGTTCATCCTCATACAGCCCAGACGGGAAGATACATGAACTACTGGAAGTCTGGAAGTCTGAGCAGTGACAGAAAATATACATGAATTGGGTTTTTTATAGTATGGGATTAGAGTGAAAAGAATGTTACATAAGTACTTGGTTGACAAAATAAAAGCCCTTTTACAGGCTGAATCCTCCATGTTATGTAACAGCAGATATACTGGTGAGAACACTGGTGGGAATTAGGGTTGCAAAGGGTTGGAAAATGTCTGGTGCATTTTCAGAAAATGACCAAGGGAACTTAAACTCAGGAACTTTTGAGAAATAACTAACTTATTTGGGTGGGGGAATGCATACTCGGGACACATGTCCATTGAATTGCAACATGCACGGTGTTCTCCCATCACATGTATAGATCATGTTCCACTCTCATATTAAATATTAATTCAGTAAAATGTCAACCCTCTGCAAGCACAGTGCATAACATGCCCCACTGCTGCACTGTCTGAGCCAAAGGAGAGGCAGAGCTGGAGTTTAAATCATTTATATTTATGATCATTTCAGTCCACCAGCAGATGGTAGCCTAAAGCAAAGTGCACGCTTTATAATTTGTCATCACCTTGTGGTACGTTTTGCCAGGTAACTGTTACCATGTTTTTTGCTTCTTTTTTTTTTTACATTAGTTTAGATCCAATTTGCATCTGGAGCAAGTGCAAAAAGCAGTAACGTGCAAAGTAAAGTAAAGAATATATACAGAATGGACAGTAATGTATTGAAAAATGTGTGACTGATGAGCAGATATGAAGATGCTAGCTAAATGCAGTATGATAACAAGTTCATTCTGATTAATTAATGGCAGAAAAATAATGTGTCAAGACATTTCACACAGCTTAATCACACTCTATGAAGCCCATTGATCTCGTACATCACTGAACATACACTTACCTACTGAGCTATCCAGCTGCTGTATATCTACAACTTGATTTTTTAATTTGTTTGTATGTTTTGCTAGAACCTTTGCTCAAGCTATCTCGCTTACATGGCACATTTCATATTATATGTATTTTAGAAAAAAATGAATTTATTTGTCAGATATTTTCTGCTTATTAGTTGTTAAATGTTTTGTTATAAATGCTGCATAAATGATTCCTGCTTAAGCTTCCATCTTGAAGATTTCTGGATTTGTTGCAACCATAGAAGGAATAACCCAAACCAATCTGTTTTGGTTTACTGCACCGCCACTGCAAATCATTATAAGGCATAATTTAAGTGGTTCAAGTCTTTTGTTTGTATATGTGTTTTTGTGTCTTTGTTATCAGATAACACCTCGTCCTAATTTCCATTCAGCGGGGAGGAAGGATATGGTATGTTGTGTTTGTTTACTAGAAGGTCACATGTTTTGGGGGTCAACAAGACCAGACATAGCAGTCTCATGGCAGACTCTCTGCTTCTTATTATTTTGTGTTTATTGGCCTTTGGCAAACCAGCTTAGAGATGCATTATCGCCACCAAGAGGACTGGAGCTCTCATTCACAGGCTCTCTCATTCTCATTATGTTCCAAATACAACACCTAGTGGTAAAATTAGGTGAACCAGTCTGGTGTTTGACTTAATATGAAAAAACGGTGTGACGATGTTTACACAGGCCCAACTGTACGCTGCATGTTAGGAAGAGGTGTAAAAGTATCTGTGTGATCTTCGTTAAGTCAGCCAAAGCATCAACAGAAGAAACAAACAGCTCTCCTCCTCTCACCTGGCGTTCCCTTTACTCTGCATTTTCTCAATTACTGAAAATATTTATGGAAGTCAGGCTTGTTGCCTCCCATCCCTCCCTTATTATAAAACCCTTTACTGCCTATCCTCCCCTCCTGAACCACCGACACTGTTTGTGATGATGCTGCACCTTTTTGGGAACTCTGCTGCTAATTCCTTGGATGGGGTTAGGGTCGGTCTGTAAATGCACATTTACAACACTTTCATTTTGTAGTTTGGCTAAGTCACAAAAGAAATGTTGATACAGTTTAGAAAAGCCTGCTGACAGCACTGATCCTGCTTTTGATGTTATGGGGGACATCTGAGCACAGGGACAAGACGTTTTATGTTTAAAGGAGTGAAAATGTACGCTCAGACTCAAAGTCTGTCTTTGATTTTCAAATTCCATCCACACAGAAGGGAACAGCAGACCTAGTGGGACAGCAGTGTTAACATTCAGAGATGCTGCTAAGCATGCAGACATTTTCAACCTGTGTGTGTGTGTGTTCTCTACTCTGCAGTCAGTGACAGTGATGTGTTGGACATTATCAGTATGCAGGTCCAACACTGAGTTGAGGAATATAGGTTTTTACAAACTGTTGTTTGGCTGTGACAGTGGCTGATGGCTGTGCTGCCTGCACCAACATACAGGGGTGTACACCACCGTTTTCCATATGTGAAGTGAAGGTAACGTGTACCTGCGATTATTTATATAATATTTACAGATTTTATATAGAGGCAGCTATTGGCCTATTTGTGTATTTTGAGCATGATAAGGATGTTGGTTGGAGAATGGAATTATTAATGCATTAGGGTGAAGATTACTGCTGCTCTGCTCAAAGCCTGCTGTCTCTGTGTGGTCGTCTAGTAAGTGCCTAACACAATTTGGCCATATGCAATCATTGGAGAGCCACTTTTAGAGAAAATGCATGTTTTGGCAATATCTTTATTTATATAGAACCTTTTAAAAACAACAGCTTAAAAAGTGCTTCGACAGAGAGCAGTTAATCAAAGAGGGACATGATGCCATAAGGCCTAAATCAATTGTAAAATCAGTAAAATTAAATCAATCCTGAAGCATTCAAGGAGCCAGTGCAAAGATGCTATATTCGGGGTGATGTGATGTTGTCTGTTAAAACCAGGAAGAAGCCTAGCTGCTGCGTTCTGAACCGGTTGGAGGCGAGAAAGTGATTTCTGGTAGATGTTGGGGAGGAAGGAGTTGCAGTAATCTAGACAGGGGAATATCCTAACTCCTGAGAATATCTGTTAAAGGGATAGTTCAGGATTTTGGACATTAAGTTGTATGAAATACTTGCAAGTAGTGCGGTGGATGCAAAGCTATTAGCTTACTTTCAGAGCTCTGGAGTTCTGGCCGGTTACAACAGTTGAATAGCCATTTACGGCAATCTGGCAGGGTAAAAAAAAACTGCAAGGTTTTACTCTACAGAACTATGTGTACACACACATGCCACCACAAATGAAATTACACTCTAAGACAGGGGGGAGTGAAGAAACATTTTTGTGTGTAGATCACATCAGAGAAAAGTCACCAACCACAATATTCTGGTGACAGGGTACAAAGATGTGGGCTTAACCTTCTCATTACCAGGGAAAAGGCTGATTTCAAGCCAGACTGACTATTGTGCTAACTCAACTGTTACTTTAACTTCCAAATAATCAAGCACCATAACCATCCATTCGTAGAAAAATGCACTGACATTGATGGTTCGGAAGAGTGGAGTCATCCCAGCCATAAGCCACAGAACAGCACATGGCACATTGTAAACAAGCAGCATAACTCATCAAATGACACTGCAGGGCCATTTGTTGATTATAGTGTTTTTGCATTTTTCCCCAAAAGCTTGTGACTGTCATGACATCCATTTCTACTTTTTGGTCAAACAGTAAGCTTGAGAAAACAACTGCAGGATCATTTTTAAAGTGTTGTTAAGTTATTATCGAAGTGCAAGAATATGTTTTTCAAAATGTCAGTTTTATTATATCAGCCTTTAAAAATCTACTATTGGCCAATCTCTTCCAAGGAACTTATTCATACACACACGCACACACAGGTCATAACTGCTGTCAGAGGCCTAATAAAGTGGCCGTGTTTGCAGTATGAAACAATAGCGAGGACCCGTCTGTTAGTGTGGGCGTGAGAAACACAAAGGACAAGGAGAGAAGTGATTGAGAGGAGGAAAAGATGATGGAAGAACAACATGAAAGTGAATGAAGAGATGAGAGTGAACAGCTGATGTATTCTACAAGCTGAACATAACATTCGCTGTCAAAGAGCTGATAATCATCATCCTGCTGCCGCTCTCTGCACACACACACACATTTCAGTGTTCGTCTCAGCTGTTATCATCACTTTCTCTGAGGAAAAAAGCTGCATCAGCACACAAAGTCACACACTGGAGGGGAGGGGGAACTGTTGAACTGAAGTCAGACAGTAGCCTAATTAAGGAAGACAGCTGAAGTTGTTTAGCACAACATTAAAACTGAAAAAAAAGAGGCTCCACATTTTAACGCTCGCAAAGCCAATTTATTCAACGGTTTGCATCAAATGTCCTTCGCAATCTGGCGGGAATACTAACGGGAAAGAAAACAACCCAGAAACTGATGAGGAGGAAGAGACAGAGAATAAAACAAAGAGAAAGAGGGATGGAGAGACTGGGGGGGCTGAACAGCGTTTCTCTTTATCTTGAGCTGATAAGACCAGACTTGACTCACACAGTGGAAGATGTAGGACAGACACTGCTCTAGGACTCACAAACACACACACACACACACACACACATATTTCCAGGCTGACTTTGAGGAAGTTTGACAACAATCACAGACATATAAACAGATTTTTATTAAAGCATGAATCCAGAGTTATGTCATGAAAAGACCAACAGTGTGTCAATCTGTTGAGCCTCTCTGTCTGCAAGAGTCATTTCACTTACAAAACACTAAATCACTACTTGAAGGGGCGGAGCATCTGAGAAGCAACTGGTTATTACAAACTTGTGGAGCAGCTGACATCATGTGTAATTGATCAGCAGGTGGACAGAAAAATCACTGTCTTATTTTTCATCTATAGTTCACTGGATATCTTTGACTAAGTACTGGTGCTCTTGGAAACAACCTCATCTCACAAAATTACGTGAAATTACAATGACATGTTAACACCAAATTCCATGCTGGTGGCACATAATGTGTGAAAATTACTTTAAAATATTACACACAATTATTATACATACACGTACAGTTCGCGGTTGTAAAAAAACGGCTGCAGTTTCTATAAATTTGGGCAACAAAACCACTGACCTAGATTTACGGCAAAAAACTTCCTGGTAAGACGTTATAAAAAGACAGTTTAAACAGTATATAAATATACTGGAAATGCCAGGAGTGAAGCCACGGAAGATACGTAAAAATATGTGATTCACGCAAGTTGTGTAAAAAACGTAAATGAATGAATAATAATAAATTAAAACGATGGGATTCACAAACCCAAAGTTTAAACAACACCAGACTCCAGTGTGAACTGCTCACTATCCTGAACTGACCTTTGTGAGCAGAAGAACTGTAACAAAGTCGTCACATGCAGCACACTGTGCAAGTCAGCATTTACAGTTGCATTCTCAAGTTGTTGATTTATGAGCAGATTATAACGAGAAGAAGGATGAAGAGAAAGAGACGAACAGTTATGTTTTTTGGGAAACATCAGACCTGCATCTTATGGTCTTTAGGACCACATATGAAAGGGGCCCAGATATGATTTTTAAAAAAGCTGATTCCATGCGTTTTGTGCTGTTCACACTGTTATGAAAAGTCTTTTGCCTGCAATCTGAGCGTAGCCTAAAATGAACCTCCCAAAGCCACAACTGAGAGCTGCACTGACAGCACACACAGCCTACTGTCACTAGGTAACACCATGTGTGTTTTCTGGGAAAGTATGGACTGACTGACTGACTTTACAGATTGTAGTTTGTGACCCTCGACCTGAGCAAAGACAACACACAGAGGACGAAAGCAAAAGGACAGACAGCTGCTAAGGGACAGATGGACAAACAGAGCAGCCACCTGTTTTTCCTCTTCAGCCACATTTACACCACAAAGTCAGATTTCTTCAACCAAAACCACACCATCACACACACACACACAGGCTGGCAGGCAGGGGAGGGTATTGGGCATTAGGTTGGCAGGGAAACTGCAGCCTGCCACATAAGCCTCTTCCAGTTTTTACTAGCAGTGACATCTGCTGCCTGAGGTTCCATGTTGGATACAGCACTTCCACTGATAATACAGCACCACTGACAGCAACACTGGGAATACGGTCCGCACAAACACGTACGGTCACAGCGGAGGAGCTGAAAACTACAAAAGATTTGAATATCTGAGGTCATTTGGTTCCTTCAGTGCTCATTACAAAAACAACGGTTTTCAGTCAGCTGATCTCTTTAAAGTCCACAGCTGCTTGTTTCACACGGCTGCAGTGGCACTGACAACTTAAGAGGGCGCCACTTCAGTGGAACTAGTGCTGCAGAAAAAAGTCCTACAAACTCAGGAATAAGATCTTACAGGATTTTACGATATTTTGAAGTTTTGTTCGGTGATATAAAATGTGTCAGTACATACCCAACTCATCAATTCTGAACCTTCTTCAAAAAGCCAGTTGCTAACAAGTGGCTTAACATGGCGTCAGCTTCTAGTCATGCCACTCAGGGGTGGTTAGTTTATAGCCCAACATTAGCTTTTTACTCTTCAATAATCAAAGATTATCTTGCTAAATAAAATGTGTTAGGACCATAAACACAACACAAATGTATTTTCAGCAATAATCCAAAATCCAACAGAAATCTGCTTTTTGTTGAGGGGAACCAGTGTGATATTAACTTCCAAGGTGACCTACAGAAAAAGGATTGTCTTGTTACTTTTGTCTGTATGATACATGGTGGATAGGTTATTGTGTTAAATAATAAAAAGTTGCATTTAAAAATTTTTTTCGCAATTTTATATTGTACGCTCATGAAATTGGGAGACTAATGAGCGACAGATTAAAGAAGAATGATCAAATAGATATCGGTGCATTGTGTGTGTTTGATTCACCAAAATGCTGGATAGACAGTTAAGGTGGACCAACCTTTAAGGTGGACCAGCTGTTCACTTTAATGACAGATTAAGTGCAGCGTGCTAAAATTCACTTTGACATGTAAAAGTGGCAGAGAGGCCCTTTAAAGGAAAAGCTGTCATTCAGGTAAATGCTTTTTAAATTGTCTGGCATATTTTATCTAAATTAGATTGGCTTCGCTCAAGCACATCCCTGCTGAAGTGTCTGTGAGCAACACACTCAGCAGCTGACCCGCAGCTCAGATATCAAATGGCAGTGACGGGTGAAGAGGAAAAACACATGGCGGGGGCAGCAGCACCGCGAGGGGACAACCACGCCGTGGTACAAACAGACTGAGGTCTAGTCCAGGTTTCACCCCTTCAACCCCACCTGACTGTCATCTCAACTCTTCTTCATGCCAACGTGTGGAGGACAGCTCAGGTGTACACAGACACAGGCTGCATGTGAAACTGATGTGCAAACACTAATAAAACACAGCGATCGAACGTTAGCTTCTCGGAAAGAGCAGGGGATGAGAGTGTTCCTGCTGATCAGACAGTCCACTTGTTTGCAGCATCTCAGCCACATGAACAAAACAAAGCATTCTGAGCTCAAACCAGTGTTTAAAAAACTAATCGGGCCCTGCGGCCCACTACAGCGCTGGACTCACTGATGTCCAGTGGAGAAAACAGTAATCTGGTGTAATCTGACTAATGTTCACTGTGGAGATTACTGTGTGACCTGCTCCAGCCCGAGCCCAGGAGACACACCCACACACACACGCACACACACAGGTATAAAGCAGAACAACAGCATGCAGAAATTCTATTGAGTCTGAAACACACAGTTAGGGCAGAAGAACCTGCAGTGATGCCGAGAAACAAAAGTAAGTGTTCTCTGGTCTAGTAAACAGCTCACACACACACACACACACATACACACACACACACACACAGCTGTTTGTGTGTGTGATCTCAAGTGTCGACAGGTGACAAGCAGGCAGCTTTTGAGCAGCAGCTGTGTGACTGTGGGCTGTCAGGGGCTGGAGAGAAACACCTCTGAAAGTTTAATAAGTGTCTTATAGTAGAGAGGGGTCACATGGGCTCACATGTCAATAATGTAGAATTTTACCCTACAAATGACACATACCATTAAAACTACACATTTAACGCCAATATTCACCCAGATCAATCCATCCACGAATTAATCATTGATGCTCACACTGATCTAGTTAAATCATCAATCCAATATTGTTCACAATAACATACAATACATGTGTGAGTCTCAGCAGAGTCACACAAACTGATAGCTTTGCTGTGTCAAAGGTCATGTACCACTCCAACAGCTGCAGTGCAGAACGGGCAAAGCGTTCTTTCAAAATAAAAGACACGGTAAATGTTGGATAACCAGGTGGGAGAGGAAGAGGATGTTTCCAAACTGCAGGACAGCAGTGGACATGGGACAACTTCTGCCAGGAAAGGTCAACGTTAATCCAAACTGTCATATTTCTGGCAAAAAGCTAACTTCTCCTCACAGCACAGCAGTCCGGCTTTTATATACAGCACCATGTTGTGTTTGTTTTTCACTTCAGCAAATCAGCGCAGAAGAACGACTAATCATTTCAACTGCTGCATCACAAACCCTAATCTGTGAAGAAATACATGGAGGATCAAAGTAAACACAGGGCTGCGATGAGCTGAGTGCACACTGTGGCCTTAGCCAGACACCATTAATTATTCAGCACACACACACGCTGCTGTTCTCATGCAACAGGGACCTGCAGCGTAAGAATAACTAAGTAGAAAACAGAGTTTTTGCACTCTCTCCTGCTCTCCTTCCATCATCACATTATTCCTCACAGTAAGTCTGTTTTACCTTCAAAGAGTTAATGAGCACACATAAAATAAGTACGCTGTTTTTAATTAAATTCGCAGCAGATATGATAGAAAAACAGCCTTGTTTTAAATGAGCTGTGTTCATTGGGAGTTAAAGAGCAGGCAGGGGATGTTGGAGCTAAACACTTAGAACAATGCGAATGCATATCAACTCTTTTATCGTTTGAAAAGTTGGAGCAGTTCCTGTTTGGTGCTGAAGCAGACTGAAGGATAAAGTGTTCTCTGTGCCAGGCCCGGGTCCACCCCCCCCCCTCCTCTCAGTCCAGCCTGTTGAGCACAGCTGAGCGTGAGGAGTTCATGTGTCAGATGATTGTCTCTCCCGGTGCACAGCCATTGTCCAGGGGAACAAAGATGGAGAGGTTTGTCCGGGGTCGCTTCATTATGAAGGCCAAATGAGGCCTGACTGCGACGTGGATGACCTGTTTCACAACTCGCTCTTTACACACACACACACACACTCACACACACACACACACACCCTCCCTTGCGTGTCTTTTGCCTTCTCTCGGTCCTCCAGGAGCTGCGACTCTTATTTCTTCTCTCTGCTCATTCAAGACCGAGCAAGGCTACAATTGGCTGAACAAAGAGTGTCAATTTGGCGGCGTTGTGTTGCTGGGACAACCACTTCCGAGGACGGAAATATTTAGAAGGGGGGGTTAGCGGGTACAGCGAGTCATGATACGTTGGTATGGAAGTAAACTACAGACTTTCTGATGTTCCTAAATAACCAGTCTATTGAACTATTATTCACTGCATAGTAATAGAACCAACAAATACTAAAGTTTGTTCATCAATTATTCGTTTGATTTGACATTTGAAACAGTTTGGAAATCATTATAGAGGAAAAATCTGGCTGACATATCAGCGGTTTTCAGCAGCCACTATGGGCCAGGAGGAGCATTACTTTCACCCAGGAGACCGGCATTAGTACCCCACGTCATAAAAAGTGCTGATGATGGTTTTAGAAGTATCGTCAGTTAACGTCCATGCTTCATGTTTTACCACGACCAATGTTACTATAGCCCCTTTTCAAGCTGCGATATTTACCACTGTAACATTTCGCCTGCAATCTCAACGTCCCAGAGGCGTGACAGTGGGACCCTAACCCAGCAAGATGGAAAATAGGTGACGTGTCATCAGAAGCACGCCTCTCACCTGAGTTAGACAGTAATCGAATCATGTTCAGCAAAATGCAGAAAAACTTTGCTTGAGTTTGTAGAATCTCTAAAGTGAGAAAAAAAACAGCACGACGTGCAGATCTTTAGCCATTGTTGTTTAGTGACTGCTGTCACTCACTGTACAAAGTGCCACCACTTTTTGTAAACATGACCTTATGACCCCTGCTATGCTCAACCTCATCTGACACAGCTGAAACATGTGTTTTCAATAGTAAGGTGTAATTAGAATTTAATTACATGCTCTTTTTAAGTAACTTGGCCAACACTGTTCATTAGCCACGATGTGTGTTTTGCATCTGTACAGTAGGGATGGGAATCACAGAGCAGTGATTCAACTTGATACAATATCAGTATTATGAGCATTTATACATTTGATCATCCCACCACAATTTCCATTTCAAAAAGTATCACCATACAGGGTATTTTTCTCAGTTTCGGGGGTCGATATGCTCTTGGCAACAACAATGCAGGTAAAATCGATACCGACTTATTTTACACAGTTTTCAAAAATACACCAAAGTTCAAGTCTGGATTACAGCTTTTAAAAAGGTTCAAATTTAGTGCACACTGGAATGGAACAATCGCTCTAACATGGAGCAATTGACATTTATTATTATGCCGTAATATATACAGTATGTAAGAAATAATAAGATATCTTATACAACATTGTCAACCTAAATCTGACCATATAGCAGGTTCCAAATTAGTTATATTTGATATTGTAAAGCAAATTGGCCAATTTAGACGGAAGAAGTTCAGCATCAGTAAATAAGTCAATGCGATTAAATTTATAAAGCATTGTAAATTGGTGTGGGGCATAGAGAAGTTGCAGATCCTGCTCTATGCTTTGTGATATTTGACAGTAAGTTAATCAAACAAATGCATTATTAATGTGCTTGTGAAAATGAACTGTGGAATTGGCTGCAGTGCTTGTAGGGGGTCCTGGTGTTAAAGGAAGGGTAAAAATATGCCTTGCTAAAATGTTTTCAAATCAGTGGATCTCTGATTTGCTTCCCCTGCTGTCCGAGCTGTCTGCCATTTTACCCCTTTTGCATTTCTTCTTCGCCGCACATTTACCCTGGAGTACAGACACTAGTGAGTCAAATTCCAAGCAATCCATTTTGAGTGCCTGCATGTTTTAATAAAAAATATTGATTTTGGCGTCAGTGGAGTGGGAGTGATATGACATGCTTGGGCTGAAAATAAAGATTATTTCCATTATAACTTAGTTAATTACATGCATCTTCAACATGTCAGAAAATGACCAAAAAAAAATATCCGCCACAGTTGCCCAGAGCCCAAGGTGACTTCAACTTCAGTTTTCACTCATCACTCATTTTTTTTCATAAACTCAGCAAAGAAAGTAAGAAAAGAAGGGAATAAATATGCTTCCCCTCCTCTCCCATCATCCCTGTGCCTCCTCACTGCATGCTGACTGACAGAGCTGAGACGGCACACACAGAATCTCAGCAGAAGACAAGTGAGGGTGGTGGAGGGGAGAGGATGGCAGGGCAAAGCAGAGAAATGCACATTCATGAGCTGTCGTGGCTCATCGTGCTACCATGGCCTCCTGCTGGCAAATCACACAGCTGAGTGCACAGTGGGCACGCAGCTGGTCAGAGCTGCCCGGCACTGCCCCAAACAAAGTGGCAGGACCTGACACACTGCTGCATGGTGGAGCTGTGCACAGGTCTACATATCTGAAGAAACAATCTCACACAAGAGATGAATATTAAGACCATAAAAACAAACTGAGAGGCTGTTTGGTCAGACGTCAGAATTTACAAGAAAAACATAATTTTATACTTATTTGCTTTGCTGAATAAACCCATGGTCTCTAATGCCTAATGGCATGAAGCCAGTACATAAACAAGACTAAACGTCTAAAGGCCTGCCAAAGAGGCTGGATGGTGGCAGACATGTTGGACTGACCAACATACTGATGATGTTGCTACTTTTAGAACTGGACCAGCAGGCCAGTCTGACATTTGATTTCATTATTTCTTGTGTTCTAATCAACTTTTCTGACTGACAGCAGCTCTATACAAAAAGACCACGAGGATTCATCCACTAGATACCATAAATACACTATAAAGCCCGACTGGTATCGGATTTTTGAGACCGAGGCCAATTTTTAAAAGGGAAAATTAATTGATAACTGACATGGTAGCAATCTTTTTTAGTTCTATTTTTCTTCGGCAAAGGCACCGAAAGAGCTACTTGCTCAAACATAAAACCTTTATTAAATAATATTGATCATTGTCATACATTATTATACATACACTATATTAAATTGTCAGCCAATTCTATAAATGATAACTGATAAAATAAAGAATAAATAGGCATAATATAAATAACTAAATAAGCATCAGTTTCAGTCATTTGCTGACTATTTAAAAGAAAATATTTTAAAAAAAATAGCTAACATAATTTCTAAATCATGCCAAGCAACATTTTCTGCATTATATATAAATTACATAAAGTACTGGTTTGTTACTGTATTCGAGAAATACAGTGTATTACTACGAATACATTTGCAGTATATTACTGTGTTCTTGTAAATTTGTAAACGCAATACTGTTCACAGTTTTGTCAGTAAAGTACACTGTAAAACTCTTCAGTGTAACTTTACAGTAAATAATGGCATTTTCTGTGTTGTAATCACATTGTTTTTCCCAGATTGCATTGCAATATACAGTATGACACTGTATGACATCAATACAGTAGAATACTGTTAAGATTTAACTGTAAATTTACATCTAAGGCTTGAAAAATACTTTAATTAATTTAGTAGATCAATTTCACACATCGTGGTCTTCGCTTCTCTGAATCTAAACTCACTATACGACAGTAAGAAGCAGTTGAATAACTTTTGGTCGGTTGTTAGGACAACCACAGCAACCACCAATACTGCCAACATGCTACAATTATATTATTAGCAATCATGGTTGCATACAGAAATATAAAGAGGTGTGGCTGTGAGCCAGCTAACTGCTATCACACCATCTCTCTCTGATGGGGGATGGAAGTGACACCAGAGCCAGAGACAGTTGCCCTTCCTCATACATCATGTCACCTATCTCTGGACAGTCACAGTTGGTGACAAGCTCAGGGCAAAAACACAAAGAAATGTCCTTTAAATGAGTCCAACAGTGAGCAAATAGTGCAGATGCGAACAGAAAGGCTTTCATTTATGTTTTCGGAATTATTTACACATTGGATTAATATGCCAATACTGGCCTTATTAAAGCCCATCAGGCATCGGCCTTGGCAAGACCCATTCATATTCACTTTCTTTGCTGAGGTCATTATAAATGTTTTCTTGGTAAACCTAGTTTTTATTGCCAAAGCACACTAAATTATATAGTTTGTAGTTGTGTACAAGATCGGTGTTCGGTATATGAATTGTAACGGCGAGATAACAGGCCAGATCTGTGAATCCCTACGTATCATTATTTTGGTAAAAACAAGGTGGCATCATGCGATCTGTGTGGCCTGCTGCGCTTATGATGAGAAGTACACAGATGTGCCAGTGTTTATTTCATGCATTGTAAGTGTATTATTTGCCCCGTAACACAGGAACAATAGAACCATAAATTACATATCATGAGGGCGGCAAAACACCATGTGACAGAAAAAGAACTGTAATATCCTGAGTGTCCACGGAGTGACTCATCACAAAAGACAGGGAAGGGTGAAACACCCGTATCATTCAACAAGGCTAAACAAGGCAGCACACACACCCAACATGATGGGTGGTGGTAGCCTGGAGCTGGAGTCAGGGAGGTTGCTGGTTTAATCACTGGGTCAGCTGGGACTGTGATGACAGTGATTGAGTAATGCTCCTGTTAAAGCTACTATTGAGACGCCCTTGAGCAAGGCACTTAACCTTCACTTGCACAAGTGGACAAAACAGCGGAGGACTGTGTTGTGCTGTTGATCGACTCAGGTTGTGCTCACGTTACTTTACAGCACATCATGACTCATTTCTGTCTTTCCATACAGTTAAAAAAACAGTGACCTGATGCCATGTGTGCTGCTGGTGTTACATTTCAGATCAAAGTTAAATGATTCACTGCGAATGAATCAGCAATAATCCTGAGAGAATGCCGTCTGCCTCAAACTGTGATTTCTTTCCTCCTTGGGTTGACTTTACCTCTGCAAACAGTCACAGAAGATGTGAGATGTGAGGATGAAACTGCAAATGCATGGAAATCATAGAAAAAGAAGGCGCCTGTAAAGCGGCCCCTTTCGGAGCACATCGAAGGGGGAATGAGAGAGTGAGATTAAGGAGGGATTGGCAGCGAGAGGCTGCAGAGGGAGGGAGTGAGGGAGATAAGGAGTGCGAGGGAGCAGATGGTGGCGGAAAGCCAGTCGCGATCAAAATCTTCCCAAAAACTTCAAAAGGAAATCAGTGGAGCACAATAACCTACTTCATGCAATCAACATTTTATAGCTCAATCCACATTCAGATACATTAACAGCAGCAGGACAGATTGAATGTCTTAGAACTGTCCCTTAACATGAATGATGAAAGATATTAGTCACATCTCTGGCATAAGGATAATATAAAATCATATAAACTGTGAATGGATCAGTCTGTGCACTTCGATGAGGCCAGTTACACAAAAAAAAGCAACTGGGGAGATTTATATACTTCCAATCAAAAAGTTCATAAAACTGTCTTTGACCTCAAGTAACGCTTCATGTTTCCAGGGTGGACACAGCCTGGGAAAAAGTTTTCTATCTCTGCTCAATATGCATGATAAAAGGAGACCATATTTGACTTCAGTTTGCTTAAAATTCCACTGCATGACATTTACTTCCACACTAGGAGAGACACTTCCTGACAGGCATACTCCAGGTGGTGAGGGTGGGTGGAAACAGCTCCTCCGCCCTCATCCTGAACACCGGAGCACCCCAGGGCTGTGTTTCGAGCCCCCTGCTGTACTCCCTGTACACACTTAGGACTCCACCATCATCATCGAGTTTGCAGATGACACAGTTGTGGTGGTCCTGATCGCTGATAGAAATGGAAAAAAAAGAAGCAGTAGTCCTGACCCACTGAAGTTAGGAAAACAAGCTACTCCTGAACATCAGCAACTCAGGAGCTGATAGTGGACTCTGGGGAAAAAACAGGCAAGGAACTACCATCCTCATAGGCCAGAGATATACTTGCTGTTAACTACACCGTGGTGTGCGCATGATGGCTGCCTCCCATGTCCTGGAGTTGGAGTATTGGTTGAAATGAACACTACACGACCACAAGATGCAGTACACACATATATAGTAAGGACAGTGTAGGAGTAGCACTTGGAGAGTAGAGATTGAACAGCCTAGATTTCATCTATGAAGGCACCAATGTCCCTTCTCAGGAATAACAATAAAGCAGAGACAGTTTAGTAGCCATCTAGTAACTTAAAGTGTAGTTACCTCGTAGAATCTAGCAATGTTTGGTATTCATGTTAGACAAAATTGAAATGATCTTTAAGAATTCACTCAGAATCAGGTCAGAGACACTTTAGTCACTACAATTGATCACTTTCATATAAATGTATTCAGGGTTCACGCAGTACAGAATAAAAGCAAATGAACAACTCTGTATTAGGTGAGTAACAATTTTATAGGCACACCCAGTTCTTTAGTTGAACTTCCCTTATACGTGCGGTTATGGGTTCATCGTTGGTCGACTACAAAATCTGGCTAAATGGCTTTAAGATAAGAGGAAGTCCATTTTTCTGTATGCCTACACAATATCGAGGGAAAGAAGATAAACTAGAGGGTGATTTACAGTATGTCGCAGAGCTGTCTGAAAAACAGTGGCTTGCGACCATAGTCAGGTCCAAAGGTCCTAAAAATCATTTCTCTTAACAAGAAGAGTAACTTATAAGTACAGTTTTTCTCTTCTTGCGAGTCTGGTAGTTCTATATGATCTGACTTCTCTGGCGCGCCCTCTAGTGGAAACCTCCAGTAACATATGTTGAATGTCAGCGAGTCCTCTGTGAAGAGGGTGGACGGTTTTAAGGAACCTTGGTTTCTCCATCACTAAGGGCCTGACCCAGGGGCACTGCAAACCGACTCAGTGGAGAGAAAAGCAGAGACTTCTTCACCTCAGACGCCTGAGGAAATTCTGGGACTCCCCTCGAATGCTGAGGAATGTGCGTACTGAAGGGGAACATCACTGCCTGCTATTGAAACATTACCAAACAGTTCACAAGGCCATCAGAAGAGTGGTTCATTCCGCTGATCGTACAGTAGGCAGTGCTCTACCTTTCTAAAGGGTATTCAACCAGAGACTTTAAGAATCATTCATTCATTACTTCATTATTTTCTCCAGTTCTACTCTAAACTCTTTTCATGCACAAACTAAAGCTATTTCACTAACGCTGCACCTTATGTCACTTCATGTGACAATAAACTGGTTGTTTGATTATAATCATACATCAATATGAGCTATTAATCTGCCATACAAAGAAGAGCTACACCTTGACTCTGCTCCCCTGTGACTCTTCCTTTGCATCCCTCTGTCTAGACGTAATAAAACTCAATATACGTCTTGACTCAGCGACTGAATCTTAAGTCTTTGAAATCGATGTACAGGACAAATTTATTCTGTTTATATATTAGCCTTTGGATGACCTCATTAATACCTCATTTAGAAGTGATAACATGACTGGTCCAAGTGATTGGGGGGGGGTTTCTCTCCACATAAACAGTTCCTCCAGAGCAGCAGTTTGATAGATTCAAAAGTTCCCTCAGCTCCTGTCATTCATCTGTGGCGTGAACCTGCGGCGCCCGGGGAGAAACGAGGCCTTTCAGCAGTTGTCAAGGCTTGTTACTATGACACTTCACAGCCCCGTCACCCTGACGATGCTGCTTATCAAAACAGCCGAGATAAGCTGACATCAGCGCTACGTGCTGCCTGATGCAGCGCAGGGAAACAAACTGACCGTCATTATATATACGCCGTCACGGTCATGGTTTAGGAATGTGCTCCGGCCAGGTATGTTTGACCTTAACAGTCAGGAGAAAACCAGCAACCATGTGCTGCTGAGTGTCTGCTGGGCCTCCAGAGATACGATAAGGCCCTGCACAGCCTTACAGGAGGCATTCTGCTCAGCTTACCCCCTCAGTGACTGGATCACCTTTTTTGGGGGGTTGTGGGTGTTGGATTTTTAGGGGGAGACAGCAGGTCAACAATAAATGCAGAAGTGCTGTTCTGAAAGCTGTGAATCTGAAGAGTATTTTGAGATGCAGGTCAGCACTGTGTGTCAAATTGTTGTAGTCATAAAACTGTCTAATTAATCAATTAATCAAACCTTTTAAGGTGTCCGATAAGTTGTTGCAGCATTTTTTGGGTTGATACCACATATGCTGCAGAATTGTCATTTTTTATATTGAGAATGGATGCAAATGGTCAAAAATCCCTCCTGAACATTACATCAATACACCAAGACCTTTGGAACAACAGAAAAACCCATGCTTGCTTGCAAAAACCTTTGACATTTTGGAGCTTGCTGTATTTTCAGCGATTGGACTATGAGCACTTTGGTTCTCTAAACTGCAGAGAAACCCCCTTACTGTCAATATACATAGGAAAGCTGTAGGTCCTTTTTTGTGGATGTAAAGTGTTATTAGGCTGTGGTCATGCTAGAGGTCACAGCAGCTCATTTTAGTGAGGTCAAGTTTCAAGAAATGCACATGAATAAAATTGGGCTCAATTAATTTTCTAGAGTCTCAGCTTCCCAGTGATATCCAAGCCATACAATGCGACCCCAGTGCAGTAATATTCAAATACAGTATGCCAACATAACACATTTTACTGCAGGAGAAAAACGTTTTGGTTTCTGCATTAAACTGCATGTGCCCATTTTCATTCATTCCCCACAAGATACCATGACTGGTTGGAACCAATGGATTATCTTGATCTTTTCCTATGATATCAGCATAGCCTTAAGAGCCAGCTACAGCCTGTGAAAGGGAAAAGAAATGATAGAGGTTTGCTCAAAGCACCATTTTTGACTTTTGGATTTTTTAAAGTTTTTTTTAAAGACCACAGAAGCTCTGATTGGCGGTAATCAACTTTATGTCATTCTTTCACTTTCCAAACTACTGATTCTGATGTATCAACAAAGTGAGGCAGATCATTGTGTGTGTGTG
>CAFUXE010000457.1:277766-290643 GCA_903364295.1 Serranus cabrilla
GTTCTTCTTCTTTTTTTTTTGGAATGCATAACAGGAAGAATTCTTGTGGATGGGAGAACAAAGATAATAAATATTGTTCAAAACAATATTTATTATTGCTGGAAATTACTAAGTGCCATGCTTTTCTTTCACAAACTATTACTGCAGAAACTGGTCCAAACTGGTTCACTGTTCAAAAGGCCACAGAGGAAAAGAATAAGGATGTGTCGGACATCTGTCTAGGAACTGCTTTACACCAACTGATGTACTGAGTACCAACATCTTTGTGCTTTGTTAGCTGTGTTAGTGTTCCATAGGATCACAGTGTTCCGCCCAGTCTGGGCTCATAAAGGACATCTATAACAGCAGTTATATTAGTAACATGTCAGCACTTGGATTATGTTTCCTAGCATTATAAAGGGGGTGTATCATTAAGGTAAAGTTACAGGCACACACTTCAAGTAATTTCAGGTATGAAGGAGAAGGATTCAATACTATGCAATCATAAATAAAGTACACATTGTCACATATTTATAAGTAGTTGAAAAACTCTAGGAACCATTAAAATGTCTTGACGCTGTGATTGTTGGCGGTGTAGCATTAAAAAAACGTTCCCTTTGTGAAAGGCTGTCGAAAGGCAAAGTGGCGTGCTACGTTCACAATTCTGCCCGACATTCACAAAAGGAAACATTTCATGGTTCTTGCATATAGAATTTTAACATTTCAACTCATGAAATGCAGATTTCTGTGAGTTTACAAAAATATACAAATGATCTCAAATATATCTTCTGTTAAAAAAAAAAACTAAATATGAAATAAACTCATATTCTATATGCTTTGGATAGATCGAGGTATTTCGGAGTATGATGGTATAAATATGTTGCTTATGTCAGCCATTTAAAAGGGCTCAACATCATCCATCAGACGGGGAATCTCATGCCCTGGAGAGTCCCCAATTCCTTTCAAATAAAGGAAACATGCTGAGCTGCTTCTTTAAAATGCTAAACTGGGTCACCGCTGGCCCCCATGTACCTCAAATACAACTTGAAGCCAGCAACTTTTCAACAGGAAAACGACACAGAGGTCTTTGTCTCCGCATGTGACGACACAACCTGACTGTTGAGATAAAATCTAGGTAAACGTTTGTTTTTGTGTACTTCATAGAGACTCTACTTTAACTGTAGAAAAGTCTTTGGAAACACTATCAGACGCCGCTGGACAAACACAGTAAGCCACATGACCCCGAGCACAGACAGAACTGACTTTAAAAACACCTCTCGTCTTACACAGTGACAATGGATGACTTCAAATGCTAAAATGGTGATGGCCAAGAATTCTGTGATTCCAAAAAACAATGATGAGAATATTCAAACTTCACAATATTACGCAAATTAATCACATACTGGCACTGACAACCTGAATTTAAAAAAAGAAAGAAGACAACATTTAAATACAAAAATACCACAGATGACCAAATCATATTTACCTTTAAATATATCAAGTTACTGTCTAACGGAACTACGGAGGCCCGTCTCAAAGGCTCGTCTCTGTGGTTCAGAGCAGTGCTGTGCTTTACCCACGGCAGTCTCACCAGATGTAGACATGTGGCTTCTATGTTGATGACCACTTGTACTGTAAAACAGAAAGCTAATGAAAAGCAGACAAGTTAATGCCAATGATGTGCCAATGAAGCCTCATGAACCATTTTCTTTATAATCTGATCCCACTAGTTGGTGGTATTAGTTTAAATCAGGGGTGTCAAACTGATCCAGTAAAGGGCCGCTGTGGCTGCAGGTTTTTGTTCCAACCGAGCAGGAGCACAGGTGATACTGATAATTAATCAACTGAGTGAAGACAGTTCAGCTGATTGAATGATTGGATTCAGGTGTGCTTCTGCCACTCTGCCCTTTCCTGGATCAGTTTGAAACCCCTGTTCTAGATGACAAAAAAACTAATTATAGTATGTCCAAAATTGGTCATAGTGTAGTTCACTCAAAAATGCCTAAAAATGCTGTTGGACCCGGGTAATAGTATAGTATTTCCAAAAATATGAAACAAGAAACACTATATTTTAGTATGTCCAAAACTGGAAAACAAAATGGCATACTATATTATACTATTGATTTTTTTCAAAAAATTATCATTCTGTAAAATGCTTACAAATGCTAAAATTGGCCCTGTTATACTCTGTGAAAGCATAATACAGTATAATATGTCCAAACATGGTAGAAAAACAAGAGCACAGGTGATACTGATAATTAATCAACTGAGTGAAGACAGTTCAGGTGATTTGAATGATTTGATTCAGGTGTGTTTCTTCTTGGTTGGAACAGAAACCTGCAGCCCCTCGGCCCTTTCCTGGATCAGTTTGACACCCCTGGTTTAAATAAAAAGGCTCAAGCAATGGTAAGTGAGTGTACTTTCAGCCCTTTGTTGGACAGAGAGCGCCACCTAGTGGGCTCAGAAATAAAGAAAATGGCTCCTGAGGCTTCTCTGGCACATCACTAGTTAATACCAGCTCATCAGAGAACATTCAGTCAGTGAGGCACTTTAGAGCTTCATGTGGCTGACCATAAGCACGGCTTAGGAAAGCTCCATTAAAACCATGTGTGACCGTATATATCGTCATATCGAGCAGCTCTGAAAAGGATGGAAAACAGTGGACGATATTAACCTTCTTTTTAAAAACGAAGAGAGCAGCTCTGCACAGCGACTGGATTACTTTCTTCTTAAAAACAGGACTCACTGTTCTGTCCTTTTACCTGAACACCGCTTTGCTTTTGTGGACTTAGTATTTTCATATCTATAGTAGCAGCTAAAACGTGACAATAGGCCATGTAAAGACACTACACCACCACAGTACTGTCATGCCTTCCATTCAACTTCTTATTTATGCTTTTTTCTCTTAAACATATTATGGGATTTTATGGCTCCATCTTCTCTACAAAAATAACATCTTTTTTTTTAACATAATTTACATCTCATATTTAATTACTACCTGATTCTTTTGTCAAACAGAAAGACGGGATCCTGCAGCAGCTCATTGTGCATGAGAGCTACCCACTTATTTTCAATCTCCACACATCTGGACACACACAGCCTGTGTGTGTATGTGTGTGTGTTGCTAACAGTAATCAACTGACTCAATTCTTCATGACCGCCATTTGGGCTTTAAATACAAAGTTCCCGCCGTTGATTTCCAGTTTTTTTTTTTAAAGAAAAAAGTGTGAGCAGGTACCAATAAAACACGATCACAAGGCCGTCTCCTGAACCGTGTGAGCCCTCAGGTGACATGAGGGCTGTGAGATCCTCGTGTCCAAGTCCTCCTCGTCTGTTTGTGCTCGGTCACTCTCCATCTCTTTGTCCTCAGTCACCGTGTCCTCTTTGCAGAAAGCTGCTCCATTGTCTTGTTTCTTGGCCATCTGATAAGACTTTGTGTCGATGTCTTTGGGCTGGTCGAGAAGCATAATAGGCTGTTAAAAAGGTCAGACTTTAGTAAACAAAGAAGGAAAACAGCGTGTATGAATAAGAGGTTACCTTGTGAGGAGTGGACAGAGGAGTGACACAGCAGAGCTTCTCTCTGTAGCGCTCAGGCAGGAAGAACAGCAGCGTGCCCAGGACAGGAAACACCGTGCCGGGGGTCAGATCCTTCTCCTTCATAGGTCCTAACATGTTGACACACATGGATCATTTCACTGAGAGCTGCACACCCACGCTCACATGCTGAAAGTGACCATAACACAGTATGTGTGCGCTAGTGTTGTTTCTGCTCCTCTGTCTGCAGTGATGTTGTTTGGTACATGTACAGTGTATAAATGCATTATTGTTAACAACAAATCTGCACACATGTACAATTACAATGTACTTAATTATAATATAATTAAGAACTTTTTTTTGAAATTCTGATTCTGGTGATTTTAGTGTTCTCTATATTCCACTAAGGTGATGTGTGCAGTTTTCGATTCTACTTGGTAACGTGTTGTTTTGGTTGATACCTGAAAGGTATTGAGTACCGATACCCAGCCCGATTATAGACGCGGATCAGGTGTTCTGACTCTGGAGATTTAAATAATCATTGAAGACCCGCTTTAGTGCTCTGTGTGTAAATACAATCTGCCTCTCTCTTATCTCTGAAGATACACTCAGTTAAATGAGCAGAGTCCGATCCAAGTGGCAAATTGTGCTCAGCTTCCAAACTTTATGGCCGTGTTTGCACTGTGATATAATTAGCACAATATCTTTAATGAATCGGACCTTATGAGGGGGAGATAGCGGTTGTGATACATGCTTCATGGTGCTATCACCTGCAATCTACACCCTTCAGTGTTGAGGTGATAATAGTTCTTTTGAAGCTGATGTGACAGCACTTAGTGTGTGTACCTGTTAGAAAGCTGACCACTAGTCCCACCAACACCACAGTGGCGGAGTTGTGAGCACTGTACCACATGTAGGACAATGAGTAGAGTGCCTCCACCCCCGTCGGCCTGAAGGAAAGACAAAGCGACATTTCGGATGATGAGCAGAGACGGAAAAGCTGCAGTGTAACTCAGTGAGCCAGCGTATAATCTAGAAGGTTCATCTGGGGGTTTGTGTGTTACCTTGGTTTGGCTGTGGTTACCAGTGTAGTCATGACAGTGGTGGTCATGTTGTCGAACAGGGGCAGAGCCGTAGTGTTGAGTGTTGGCACGGTGACAGAACTAGACATACGCATCACAAAGCTGCCGATGCCGATCCAGAAGGCCATGGCAAGACCTGATACTAACCCCACCACTGCACCCTGAGGAGGGAACCGATTGGTCAAAACTCAACTCAAACCAAATACGGACAAAGATAAATCACAAATAAAGGACTCACAGTCGGGTTTGCCCACGGGAAGAACATTCCCAGACAGAAGAGGCCCAGCAGAGGACCCCCAACCATCCCAAAGATACTGAAGGCTGCCTGAGGACACAGAAGACAGACAGAATGGCAGTGTCACTAGTGTGTGGGTCCTAGTTAACTGCAAGAAGAAGAACAGTAAAGAGCTTGTTTGTCTAATAACTTAAGATCCAGACTTCTGATGAATCAAATGCTATTTCTAGATCAAATAAAGAGATAAAAAACACCAAGATCGAAAAAGTAGATTGAAAGAAATGTGACTTCAAATTGAATCAAAAATCATTTTAATCAAGGACAGCCTCCATGTCAGAAGCTACATAAACTAAACCACAGAAATTCAGTTCAGGAAACACTTGGAATCATGCACAACCTATATAATTTCATAATTTTGACATATTTAAACATTATTTCAATGTTACATCATTGCATTATTATTAAAACATAATACTTTAAAAGACATGTTGTTGACTGCATCCTTACAAACATATTTTTTAATGCGTCATTGTTTCAATGCACCAACTTCCTTACTGTCGGCAGTTTATTACCTGCAGCACAGATCCCATTATAGAGGCCAGGTAGGCCATCGCCAGACACACCAGGCCGTACACCAGAGCTGTGGACCAAGTAGAGACAAAGACATGTTCAGTGGTTTCACCTGTTACATAGCAGCATACTGCTTGTTTAAACCACAGAAGGACTGGCTAAGGACTAACTAATTAGTAACAAAAAGGCATGACGACAATTTCATATTCAACAATATGAAATGTGTAGTAGTACAAACACATACCAAAACAAAACCATTATAGCACTTACCGAGTCCTTTGGACAGCAGCGTGGCTTTAGCGTCAGTCATGTTTGGAAAATGAGGTTTAATCAGGTCCTCCATGGTTACTGTTGCTAGGGAGTTAAAGGCTGACGAGATGGTGCTGGAGGGAGACAAAAATAGGACTGAATGGGATTTTGTAACACATTTTTATGGCTTGTCTGCATCAAGGGTGCAGTTATCAGAAATTCCAGCTGGAAAGAACACTCATGTGTAACACAGTGGCCAAACATTTGGCACAATAACAACAATAACAGATGCTATTTTGCTCACATGGATGTATGATAAGAACCAGGTCGGGTGCCACGGCTCAGCATCAATGCAAATCTTTCCCAGTGGCCACTCCCGGTATTGCAACATAAAATTCCCCCTGCAGCCTAGAAATCATCTTCCCCATTTACCACAATAGTAAAAGACATGTGTAAAATACACACCTTACATGCAGGTGATTGAGATTTCCAGCCTCCCTTATATTAGCAGGCCAGGCCCGTTTAGAGAAGATATAGGCTAGGTCTTCATTTAATTTTTTCTGTGTAATCTCACGTCAAACTGTTTTGTTTATTTTGCACTGAAGTTGTCAATTAATTAAGAAAATACTATTAAATTCACACAGGAGGCTTTATTTCATATTTAAAAACTATTGAACAATTTATTTCTTGAATAACCAGAAACTAAGCTTTAATCATGATATATATCATTTTTTCGATATGTAATTATCCATATTGGGATAGAGGCCATGTGGCCATTTTGGCCATAAGGCACAGCTCTATCAACACAGATAATATTCTAATCACACAAGATTATAAATGACTCAAATCAATTAAACAACAACAAACAAAAACATGCTGTGAAAAACCATGGAGAAGTTCTGAATGCCTTTCATTTTTCTATGAGCCTCCAACATTAAACCGCTGGAGATCACGTACCTGAGAGCTCCACTGAAGAGACAGGCCACAAAGAGTCCTGCCAGCCCGGGCAGATCCTTGAACACGTCCATCACAAAGTACAGCACCATCTGCACGAAAAAAACAACTAAACATCAGGACTGCACCTCCACAGCTGAGAGTGACAATGAATCTGCACTTTTAGGACTAAATATATGTTAACCTGGTCATTCGTTTTGACGTAGCCCTTGTCCAGAGGACTGTCCTCTCCGTAGCGAGCAAACATGACCAGACCCATCAGACAACCCATACACAAGACGATCTGTTGGCACGGGAAAACTACATAGCAGGACCTGGAAGGACAAATACGAACATTATGGATAATGGTAACAACATGGCCAACATCATAAAAAGGGTTCCTCTTAAAAGTTTTATTTTCAAATGATAGTAACAATATAAATAGTGTTGACCAGTTTGACCTCTCTCTGCATCAGTCAAGCACAGTTATTGATAGTACTCACATGACCGCCTCTTTCTCCGTACGGGAGCTGAGGTATCTCTGGACCTGGGCCTGGTTGACCCCGTACAGAGCCAACATGAGGAAGACTCCTCCCACACCCAGAGTCCAGAAGGTGTGGCGCTCCAGAGGGTCTGGGTTCAGACTACACAGCCACAGAGTGAACACAGTATCAGTTTTAGAACAACACTGTGGAAAGGTTAAGAGGAACACTACTCACTCTAGTCCAGCGATGCGGCTGCCGTTCATTGCTTTCTTCCACACCTCCGTCATGCCCCCTGCCTGACTGGCACCCACCACAATGACCGCCAGCTGGCCGGCGAACATAACCACCGTCTGGAACACGTCGGTCCAGATCACCGCCTTCAGACCCCCCTGGGACACAGAAGCAGTGGATTCACTTTAGATCCATCATGAAGATGGAGATGGTGGAAGGTGCGGTAAAGTTGATCTTCATTTAGTTATTGTTTAGCGTCTGGAAAGCTAATATTGTGTCACACAATGAAATGAACACTGAGTCGAGAAAAGTTTCAAACTCACCAGAGCAGTATATAAAGTGCACACCAGCCCCATGGCCAGCACTGCCCCCCAAAGGTCAAAGCCTGTCACTGCAAGTCCACAGAGAGAGAGAGAGAGAGCACATCTTTATACAACTACCACATGTACCACATTCAATCGTCCCATGGTAAAATATGAAAAAAATACAGCTCTACTTGGCTCTTACCTGCATTGAGTGCCAAAGCTGGGGCGTACAGGACCACGCCCATATAAATGACCTGAGGAAGAGAAAAAAACACCATCCATCACTGAACTCAGGTCAGATTTCAACTGTAAAACACTAAACTAAATTTAAGTTTAATTTGCATGTGATAGTTTAAAAACACAACCATGTGTGCATAATTGTACACATTTCATTAAAAAAAAATTAATAATAATTTTGCTTTGAGAGTAACAAGTTATTATTCATGTCAAGTCATCAACACGTGACACTATTGGACACTATTTGAAACCCAAACCATAAGAGATTATACGAGGGTCAATGTGACATTCCCAGGGCCAAAGTTTCCTTCAGGCTGAAATTGAACCAGCCAATCAAAGGCATTCTTACACATATTATTTCTGAAAGTATGACGCTCCAAGGACAAAACATTCCCCGACTCTAATCAAATAACTGAGGATGTCTGGAGTCACAAAGAGTTCGAGGACAAACACCAAACTGACAAGGTGGATACTTTTCATTTTACTGGCTCCCATAAAACAGTTTTAATGTTTTACTAAGTTACTGGCCCACTCTAGCTGCCAACTTGCTGAACTAAATAGGCAAAATAATTAACAAAAACATGTGTTACACTTTAATGTCTTTACTTGACTTTAAGTGTGCGTTTAGGTGTCATTATGCTCAGGGTAGTGGTCATTTTTTACAAGTAGCACCAAGAAACTACGATATAAGAGAGTATGTGGCAAACAAAGATACCATCTGAAAGATGAAGGTCACAGTCCCACATATGCGAACCGTCTTGTTAAAGCGCAGCTCCAGATACTGTCGAGAGGAAACAATGTCAAAGGAAAAAAAAAAAAGAGGTCAGTGGATGATTTTCAGATCAGAACGGCCAGTTGAACGCAGTTTACATCCACATTACCAAAACCAGAGGCAAATCTTTGTTGCCGCTTTCTGATAAATGACTGATCAGTGCACAAACAGATAACAACCCTTTAAAGAGGTTCATTCTTGAGACCAGAACATGTGCTTCTGTTGAACATTAACACTTTAAGGAGAAGCAGATAAGAGGACAGATAACAATTATAAGCTCTGAGATCATTGTTGAGAAAAAGACAAGAAAAAAAGATAAAAACCTGAGACAGAAGAAAGCGATGCAGTCAAACCATGTGTGCATGTCGTGTGTACCTCATAGGCGCTGGACAGCCGCAGTCTGTAGAAGACTGGTATGAAAACATGAGCTGGGATGAGCAGGCCCAAGAAGTAGGAGCAGCCCAGGAACCAGTACTGAGTCCCGAAGGTGTATATCTCGGACGGGGCACCCAGGATGGCCACAGCCGACTGGAAGGTGGCCAGCAGGGACAGAGACACAGGCAGGCAGCTCATGGAGCGGTCAGCCATCAGGAACTCCTGCAACAACCAGATGTTTCTTTCAAAACATGAAAAAACTGTTTGAAAGTATAAAATTAACCCTGTAGTCTTATAGGTTGTGCAGTATTGCATCTTTTTCTAGAGTCTACCTGTGTCGTGCGCTGGCGCCCGCCAGAGAAGGCGTAGAAGAGGCCGATGCCAGCTGAGGCCACCAGCAGCAAAGCGAAGATGACGTAGTCCACCGTGGTGAAGTGCATTTGGACTACCTCCCCCATGATGACGGTGGACGTGTGTCTGGGGGGTTCAGGAGAGTGAAGGCTGCTGGGAGCACGGCCTCTGGGGCTGATCACAATGTTAAACTAAGCAGTTGACCCATAGGGAGACTCAGTGAGAGCTGGAGGAACACAGGAGAAGAGGTGGAGGCACCCGGGGGAAGTGACGGTGCTTCAGATGATCATCCGGGCAGCAGCAGCATCCATTAGGCCTGAAAGAAAAAAGAAAAAAAAAACAGGATTTCTTTTAGTATCAGCGTTAAACAAAAGGCAGTGAAAACACCAGAGCGAGAGGAATACATTTTTATCTAGACATGAGCCCCCAAAATAACTTATTTTAACAAACAAAGCAAGAAACCTCACCTACAGAATGGATCCCTCTGTACAGTTCTTATATTGTGTGTATGGAACAGACCAGCGTGAAACTACAGTACTGACACTCAGCATTATTCATGATCCTTAACTCTGTTGCCGGGGGGCTGGAGCCAATCCCAGCTGACGTTGGGTGGGAGGCGGGGCACACCCTCAGGCTATCTAACCCTCGATCTGTGAGGCCACAGTGGTTACCACTACACAAGCGTGTAGACACCCAAACTTAAAGAAACTGATACTCATATTGGCATTTAGCTCAGTGGTTCTCAAACCATCAGGTCAGATCTATCAGATAAGTTGAGCACGTCTTCATCGGAACCACGCGTCATGTTCCAGATGTGTTAAACTGCTTTTAAACACAACACCATTAGGGACATTAAAGTGGACATTGTTACAATATTCTGTAAAGTGAAACTTGAATTGTTGTAATTTTATTTTTATCACCACCTGTGGGGAGTCTTTCTGTTTTGCTTCTCTGCTTACTTTCTAACTAGTTTTCATGCACTCTTAAAGGCAGCAGGTGGTGTTCTGGTGTTGGCATGTTTTAGCTGAATAGAAATGACAGGACAATGGTCTTATTGTGAGCTATGAAACTGTTGACAATAATCAGACTGAAAAGAATATGGATTGGGACAATGCTGAAAATACACAAATGCATTTAACTTTAAAAAACAACTGGGAACCAAAGTGTAAAAGGTGCAGAATTTGAAGCTGAACATGATTACATGGAATGATGGGGAAAAAAATTCTCTAGCTAAAGGTATGAAGAAGTCCGAATAATAAAGATGAACAAAAGCAACAAATCAGCATTTACACAACTCTGTGAGTATGTGTGACAGCGTGGCTGCATGAAAGGCTCAAAGAATGTGAGAGTGACTTTCTTCTCCAGTACAAAAGGAAATCTAATCGGATTTTGCCCCTGCTGCAACAAAGCCACCTGGGAGTTCGTCCTGTCTTTAAATTAAAGAGACATGCTGTACAGGGCTCATTTAAATGAACCACAGTCCTACTTATCTTATCTGAAAACACAAAAGTTTGAATTTTCTGAAACTAAGCCACATAAAAAGCAGTTCCTTTACTGTAATAAAGAGACACATAGAGCCAGCCACCTGCACACTCAGCAAAAGCACACGCTCTACTTTCAACAAAAGATGAGACTGTATTGTGTCTAAATTACAGAACAACCTTATTGTTACAGACTAAGTTGTGAAACCATAACAAGTCAGAGAGAAATACCGACAACAAAGTTTACATGAAGACATCAAATCAACGTGACGGAAAGAGAAAAAAAAGCAAAGGACTAGTTGTACTTACTGAGTTGAAGCTGCTGCTGCTGCTGGCTGACACACACACACACTGACTGGCAGCTCAGACTTAAGGCTCACTGGAGGGCACACAACCTCCAATCACAGGCCCTGTGGAGGCAGAGGAGAGATTCAACGAAATGATTCATCACATATCAAAATTTCCCTGTCATAATATTTTTTACAAATGAATACATGAACAATGTTTTCGCAAAACAACGGTTTCTTTTCTCTTGGAAACAGATCATTCTGACCAAACAAAACCCAATCCCTCGTTATATTTTTACAAGAGATGCATAACGGTGTTCTTTTACCCTCTTCACTTCAGGGGACATACTCATCTGAAAATAACTCTCATTTCACACACACACAAACTTGTTATGATGAGGAAGAGTGCAGAGCGGCTCGCCGCAGAGAGCTGAGGTCAGGATACAGCGTGCAGTGGTTGTTGGAAAGGAAAGAGATAAAGTGGGTGCAATGCAAAAGTTATTATTGTTGTGCCTTTTATCAGCACCTGCTTTAAAGTACCTATACCCAGCGCGCACAGTTACCTGCAGCGCTTGTGGAGGCAACAGAGGAATGAACCTGCAGTAAATGGCTGTTATACACGAGACAAACAAATGTGTTTGTAATAAAGGCTAGCTCAGCTTAAACAACAGAAGTCCAGTTCTGTTCTCAGTGTCTCCTCTAACATTCTAGCAGTTTGACGAGCATTATGCGTGTTTGGCAACTTAAAAAAACATGTGGACTTCAAAATGCATGCAGGTGTTTTCAATGCGTTCAGGTCTGTGTGGTAAAGGAACTGAAATGCCCAGATACACATTGGACAATGTCTGCTGTTCAAAATAAGGCGTTAAAAATAGGGATGTAACGATGCATTGCGAGACAGTTAAAAATTGATACTAATATGTGATGTGTGGTGGGTCTGAGACACACATGGGCCCTGTCCCCAAGTCCACACTCAGACATTCATGCACTTTGAGGTACATTCCCAGTAGGTCTGTGAGGGCTCAGGACTGTCCCACTGTCAAACCATCAAGTGCAGAGCCCTTTCTGCAGTTTCTGAGGAAATTAGCCATAACTGACAGTTCATGGTGTTGTGATGTAAAAAAAAAAAGGGGTTTACTCAGGGAATCCCCAAAGCACTAAAGACAAAAACTGTAAACAAGGGCAGGAGCCACATGTGTTTAGCCTGGCAGATTGCTTTTCATGCATCTAAATTTAAACATTTTTGTTTTTCTGAAAGTCATTACTGATATGTAAGGGTAACTCAGGAAACTGATTAAAGCTCTGCTCCTTCCACACGGACAACTGCTGAGCTGTTTTTCAGAAGGGGGCTTCACAAACTGGCAGCTGTGAATAGCAGTGAAGAGCAACTGTTTCACATCAAAGATTGGGCCACTGCTGCTGAGTCCAGCTTTTTGTAGCTTGAGCCATTGAGCAGCTACTGCAGGTCAGAAAACTGATCTGAGGTAACAAACAAAAACAACTTTATGTAGATTTCTGGCTCTAAATGGAGCCAACTTCGGCCCCTCTGTGGCCTAGAAAGTTGATGTTTGGTCAGTGCGTCATGTCAGTGGTTATAACGTCCATCATATTTCATAGGTTATTAATGAGTAACCTGTAGTTGATGGATAAGAAGGTAGTTACAGTAACATCAACCTAACAGTTATGTGAGTCATGGAGGAAATGTGTACCATGTTTTGAATAAACATTATATGAACTCAAAACTGCTCTACGCCTAGAATCACATGACAAA
>CAFUXE010000457.1:290676-315538 GCA_903364295.1 Serranus cabrilla
TACGAGAGGAAAGAGAAGTGAGCCTGCACCTGAACAGGAGATGTGATCTATAACCAGATTATCAAAGGTTATTAAACATACAGAGCAGTGAGGGTAGTGACATTTTCATACTCCAGTCTCCATGTTTATAAATATTTCTCATTAGCCCTGAAAAAAACATCGGTCAATCTTTTATTTGCATGTGTGAGGATGAGAGATTATGTCTGTACAACCCAGATTCCAGAAAAAGTTGTGATGTTTTTTAAAAACGCAAAACAGAATGCAATGATGAGCTAATCCTTTGCAACATGTTCAACAGAAAAATATATACTTTGTCTGTTTGTATAAATACAACATGAATTCAAGCCATTCTATTTTATTATATTTTTAGACAGTGTTCCAACCTATTTTGAATCGGGGCTGTGTGTGTTCACCAAGCATCAGTCGTGTTCTGTTCCGACAGGCCTGTCTGTGTGATACTTCATGCTGGTTTGATCAAGCACTGGCTGAAACCAATGAACCCCTTTAATCCCACTCTTGTTATTATGGTTTATTATCGCTCATTTACCTGAGTATGACTGGTTGGCAACACAAGCAACTGGTTCAAAAGCACTGATCATGTGGATGTTTCAACATCTAAAACAGAGCTCGACTAATGTTAAAGCCAGAACGCAAAATGTGTCACTTCAGAGACGGGTTCAATCATTTGATAAATGCCTTACCACTTAGTCAATCTTCTGCCTGTACTATGTGCTGAGCTTTAAGGCCCCTGAAGACAAATGCTTAACAGTATGTAAAACTTTGGCTGCAATGCTTACTAACAGGGCATGTGTAAAGTATGTATAGTGGGAACCTTGTTCTGCTGTTTTCAGGATTGGAGCTACCAGCCCTTTGTTTCAAACTCCTACAGTAAAGATGCCCCTCATAAATAGGAGGCATCAGTGTGACAAGTTACAAAAGGCTCGTTGATGAAAACCATTCAAGAGCTTAAAACAAGAAGCCGACTGGATTCATAGTGAAACCAGAGTGAACTGCATCACTGCTTGTATCTACATGTGCACGCGTTTTGTAATGACTTCTTTCATGCATTTTCATTTTATTAAATGCATTTTGCCTTACAACCATGGACTGTTTTCAGAACTGAACCCCTGACCCTCCGATCAGTGGACGACTACTACTACAGCCGCCAACTTGGAGCCGCGAACCTAAAGTGAACTTCTGCCAAAAGAGACTAACCCCATTCACTTTAGTTAGCAGGTGGACAAGACACAGGAACTTGGTTTGGGTCTTGAGTAGCCTTTATTTGCTTACAAATGGCCTAACCAGTACACACACTGTACTGCTACATGTACAGCTCTAATGTTGCTGCTAACTTCATACTTACTGCCACACACACAGAAACTGTAGTTTTTCAGTCAATAATGCACTCATTGTTTACATGGGAAGGCAGAAAGTTGTGAAGCAGGAAGATAAAGCTGTTCTGTTGTTGTTTCTCTATCATATCCGGCTCCAGCAGTGGCCAAGGTGTCTGGGAGAGTGCAGCTGCAGGCTACCCGGAGGCAACATTTGGCTGTCTTGGAAGTGATATTTTCAGTCAGTGGGGGGATCCTGCAGATCCTGATTTTGATTTTGTAGTTTTAGAGTGAAGGCTTACTTCAATCGATTTGTAATTTAAAAGCAAAATCGCTGAACTGACCTTTACAATACAGACACTCTAAGAGCCTATGCCATCTAAGTACAAGCTAACTCCACACTGCAAGACAAGGTGCAGGGCAGTGCTTATGTGCAAGTAGACACTCAGAACTGTGGATACATTTCAATAAAATACAAATATCTGGTATGCTTCTATATTGTTCTCAGAGCACTCACAGCAGTTGAGGTAGGTAAGGTTCAATCCTTTCACTCAGTCTGATCACTTCTAATCTGCCACATGACTTTCTCCAACCACACAAGGAAAAACAGCTAATTCAGATCTGCTCGTGTTCTGGCCAGCCTCTGCATGTGTGTGTGTGAGGTGCTGGTGTTGTCATGTGCATCACAAATCAGCCAAGGAGGTCAGGGAGGCTGTGGTTGCCTGGCAACACAGGGACAATGCCTGTACATGACATGAGGTAGTGGGAGCTGAAGTGATGGCACCAGTGCTTTTACCCTTACACCCCCCTGATGGGTTTGAGTGGTGTAAAACAGAAGAGCTGCTGTTTGATGGTGACAGAGCAGGCAGAGCATGGGAAGGTTTGCAGCTGCACAGGACAGACTGCTGAATGAGGCCAGGGCTTTATACACTCCTATCAATGTGGTTCAAAGGAAACCGCACATTTCCATTCTCATCTGACAACAAGCAAACACTTAATTCAATGAACTGCGTGTGCATTAACAAGGACTAAAGGGTGGACCTGACAAATATCACCAGATGTGTTCTTATTGTCCTTTACACAAAGTTACACAGCTCTATGTTTATCAGCCAGTGTGCCTTTTTATAGTAAAAACAATTCTCAATTCCAGGTTTTTACAAGGTCAGTTTGATAAAACTGAGTGCAAAATGCCTTTCCCAGATGCTTTTCAACATTTAACCTTCCCTTGATATAAAGAATAAATGTCTGCAGCCATGCGAGCAGCTCTGTTAGGGCCGTCCCCCAGAGCTTTGAGCTACATGCTAATGTCAGCATGCTAAAATACTCAATGATAATAGCAACATACTGAAAATTAAGTATAGCTGTGTCTTAACAGCAAGAGAGTCAGACTATCACACCGCATCCAACAATCTATCCACACTAAATCCATTTGAATGTTTTTTTACACCATGTAAACAAACCACGTACCAATCAGCTGTGAGCTCAAAAACAAACTGGAGACATAACCATTGAAAGGACTGTGACTAGCCGACTTCTCTTCCTACATGCCACAATCACCCGCATCACCTTTGGCTAGGACACAGTGTACTGGGAATGTTAATATTGCGTAGTGTCTGTGACCTTAAAAAGATGTTTCTGAAGAGATGAAATAAAGCTCAGTGTGGTAGCTCCTGTGGCTCTACCTGCCACAATCTTATTTCTGCTGTCAATTTACACATTTTCACACATTTCTCACTCTTGTGTTGCATGGCAAAGTTTTACTTACTTTACTAATATGTGGAAAGAGTCAAAGTTGCCCCATGTAGCAATTGGGTAAAATAACCAACCACTACAACTGCAGTTCTTTCCTATTTTTCTGCACTCCAGCCCCAGAGAGGAAGCAATGAGCCAATAAAGCAGACAGGATGCTGCAGTGTATGTGGACAAGCAACACAAAGGTCAGATTTATACTTTTTAGCTGTATTTTTTTGGTTTTACAGGAGGAAATACTTCAAGGATGAAGACAAACTTATTTTCTCTTACGATACTGGATATAGGAAGTGGATAAGACCATCCCAAACAGAGCTAGCAGATTGTAAACACTCTTTTATTATCACTTAGCTTAAGAGGTTATTACAAAGATATTATGCGATGAATAAATGTGTGCTGAGATGATCTATTTTGAGCAATAAATATATATTATTTTCATTATGAACCAGTTAAATAATAACCATAATATCTTTAGCAAATACAGTCATATACACTCTGCTGGCTCACATGCACAGCTGATCTACTGCCAGCATTGTTGGAATTTGTGCAGCCAAGGGCCCAGAGCTGCTTGTATCTAAGCGACCCAAAAGGCCAATAATTTGAGTAATCATTAAACCTTCAGCTGAACCCTGGCATGCTCTGTGAAATAACTACCGACAACACAGACGGTGAGACAAGAGGTCAGAAGAAGAGGAAGATTAACTTTCTTTTCTTTAAAGGTTGCAAATGAGGATAGGCAAACTGAATTTGTTTTATTATTTGATGTGACTTCATCATCAGAACATTTTCCAAATATTGTCGAGTCAGTGACCTTCACAGTTTCACAGAAATATTAAATACAACATTTAACCACATAACAAAATACTACAAACTAGGAATGTGACTTGAGATTAATTTGGCTTTCCTGATATCATTCACCATAACTAGCTCATCCTTCTCTTCAAATTGATATTAATGTAGTTAGTTACAGTAGCTCATAGTGACCTTATTAGGTAGACCTGTGCATCTGCTCATTTATGCAAACATTTAATTAGCCAAACATGGCAGCAACTCAATAGATTAAGGCATGTTGACATGGTATAGACAAGCTGCTGAAGTTCAAAGCGAGCATCAGAATGGGTTAGAAAGGTGATTTAAGTGACTTTGAACGTGGCATAGTTGTTAGTCTGAGGACAAACTTCTGATCTATTGAGATTTTCACACACAACCATATCCAGGGAATGGTCCCTGGAGATGGAAAAGGAGAAAATATCCTGTGAGCCTTGATGCCTTGTTGATGCCAGAGGTCAGAGAAGAATGGAGACTGGTTCAACAGTAACTCAATAACCACTGGTTACAACCAAGGTATGCAGAGGATCATCTCTGAACCACAACATGTCTTAAAGCAGATGAAGACCACACCAACACTTTATTAGGGGCACATTGCTAGCTAAAAAAGGCAAGTCTGAAGTTATGCTTCAAAGCTCTCTCTGAAAGACAACAGGTAAATAACTTTTAAAAAGCCTGTTTTCTGAAGGGTGCACAGATCAACATTGAGAGGCTTCCTTGACTTGCCTTGCCAGCACAAATGAAGCATCTACTTGCATCAACACAACACAACAAACGAATAAATATGCTGTGCACCATGTGTGAGCACAACCACAAGACTAACTTTACCTTATTGCATTGTTTGTGATGATTTGATCAAGATATTGGTAAATGCTAAGTGTGCTGCACTCGTGGTGACCATTCAAATAGCTTTTACACTTCAGATGATCACTACCCATTAATACACTGGTGGTCGAGGCTACGCTACATGGTGCCACCTGCCACCATCAGTAAACCATTCATTCTCCAGTGACACAGCATCAGAAACTCAAGGATACTTCGACCACTAGCTGAGCCCCTATCTATGCTTTTATTTATTTTATTTTAGATGTTTGTTATTTGATCATTCCTGTTTGCTTTTTTTTATTTAATCTACTGAAGGACTTTGGTCAACATTTTTGAAAGGTGCCCTATAAATAGGGCTGTGACCTTATACACAACTGTGCAGTGCATATTTCACTCAGTATTTAATTACTGTTTCACAGACAAATTAAACTACTCAGTCTGTACCCCATGCACTGGTCAGGGGGGTTAATCAGGTCTTTCTTCTTTTTCTCCAACGGTTTAACGCTTCAACAGGTTCATTCAAAGCAGAAGATCAATATTAGCTTTACTACTACTAGGTAGCGCAGAACTGTTTACCGTAATGTCTAAAAAGTCAGGGTTCAGCGCCTCCAGAAATCCAGGACGAGGAATGACTGTGTAACATGATGAACATGGTCATATTCTAATATAACGTGAACAGAAACAGGCCTGCTGTCGACTTGGTTATTAGTGCCGACATGTCATTCATTCTAGCTGCACGGTATGTGAGCTAACGTTACCAAACGTGGCTGAGCAGTATGATGCTGTTCACGGAACACGAGACACTACACGCCTGTCTGTAACCAATATTATAATATAATGTATAAGAACAACCAAACCTGTTCGATATGTCTCGTTAACCCGTTACTGCTTCCACATGGTCCTGTTGCCGAATCCAAACTTTCTTCTGCTACCGCGTGCACCAACGTAAGTCTAACCCGGGACCCGCCGAGCCCTCAGTTACAACAACACACACCACGTGTATTTCACTACTCTTCGTGTGAACATGATTTGAAGTAAGCAGGTAGTGACCGGTGCTTACCTTTGACCACTCTCCGGTGTGCTCCGGTACGTCATCTGCTCGCGGGGTCAGGCGGTGACGGACCGCCCATTCTCCTTGACTAGACTGGGTGCTGCCTTCACTTGCTTCTAGTAAACTACACAATCACACTTACTACTTACAAAACCAGAGACTGTATAAATAAAAACACCCCGAATTTTCGTCCTGTAAATTGTTGGGAACGTTGCCGCACCTGCATCGTTTGAAGAGTTTTATTTGAAATATGGTCGTTACATTTTGTCAGAAGTGGTATTGTTTATACCCCACTATTCATTCAGATAGAGAGTCTTAACAAACATGCACGTCTTTATGCATTTTTCTGTACTTGCAATTACACGGTAATGACAATTATCTCTACTTCACCGCTCTGTCGTTCCTCATTCGTCACATCCCCCAAATCCTTATGATGGTGACCTTTCCGATATTGCTGAAAGCAGCACAACTCGTGCTTTGGCAGTCTGAAATTACATTTAATTAACCTAGTAGCTACATTGATTTGTGGCCACACAAGTTTCCATTGGAACCAAAATGAAATGGGGTTACATTCTGAAGAAACTGAAGGTGAAACAACCATGGCCGCTGTTTAAATAATTTTATTTATTGTGTTTGCCGTTAACAGGATGACTATGGCAGAAAAGGAGCCGGTTCGTCGTGCTCGTGACGCCAATCTGCAACCACTGGCACATCGTCATCATAGTAATTAATCACCATGGCAATGGTCGCAGGGTGATTTTGTACATTTGATCACAACATGCGTCACATAACACCGTTTCTTACCTCTTATTTTCAACGTCGAAAGCAAGTGAGCAGGAATGTCCTCCACACCGTCCCTCCGCCAACGACACACATAATAAACATCCTAATACATCAGTGACATTCAAGGAGCGTGTCTTCCTCCAGCTCTCCCAGCGCGCATCCGTTAAAGCGCAGCTGCATAGGTTGCGTCCTCCCCCTCCTCTGGCTGGTGACTCACGAGTCTCATTGAGTTAACAGTGACACCAGTGGAACACCACAGGGGAGAGTGAGGCTGGAAAACATCACCATCTACTGATTGATTCCATTTTTAACAAAAGCGTATTAATTATGTTTGCACTTTTAAAACTTGGCATAAAGATACTTTACCATTTGCACATAGCCTGTACATGCCTTACTACTTTGTGGCTGATTGTTGTAAACAGTGTTCGAAAAAAGTATTTACATTCCTTACTTTAGTAAAAGTACTAATACCACGCTGCAAAATTACTCCACTGCAAGAAAAAAGTCCTGCATTCAAAGTCCTCCTTAAACAGAATTGCCCCTCTCAGGTTATTCTAAATGTATTTGATGCATTTATGTAAACAGCATTTTCATTTAGTAAAGAACGGGCTAATTTAATAACTTAATAGTGTTATGGGGTTTAATTAAAAAGAAAAAGTCAGGTTTTTTAGGTTAAATCCTGAACTGAAAAGTGTTTTAAGCTGGCAGCTAAATTTAGTAGAGAAAAAAGTACAATATTTGCCTCAAAATGTAGTGAAGTAGAAGTACACAGAGCTCAAAACTGTACCCAAGTAAATGAAGTTACATTCCACCATTATGTATACATCATATCTATTAAACTACTTTGCGTTTATTAAATGACCAACATTCCACACATCACGTCCCCTGTATCTACATCTTTATATTCAAACATCTTAAGCATTGAAAAATCAGTGAGTTACTTTGGACTTTTAATTGTAAAAACAAAGTGTATTTACAATGAATCATGAATCAATGTTACACAGATTTTAAATAACCTTTTCACACTGAAAACTACTAAATGTAGTAAATGGTGGTTTGATGCCTCCTGCAGGACAGCCTGTCCCAGTAATTCCATTAGCAAGTAATGGTCCAGTCCTCCTACAACCTGAGGAATAACCACGAGAAGACACCGGGCCCCCTTTAACAGAAGACATTTTACATTTCACAAGTCATTCAAAAGATTCTTACACTGTCACCAAAGAGCCCAACTGCTTCCATAGTCAGGGGAACTATGTGATATTATTTCTCAAACATGAGTCAGGACTCAACTTTGGATCCTTATAAAGTCTCCCAGTTAGCAGACGAATGATGAAGGCGATACAGGTGGTACAGAGAAATGTAAAATTTAAATAGGATGCTGGGTGTAACCCATGAGCTTCTTTGCCATGAAAACAAAAAAAACATTTGTTGGCATTTGCTCCTTGAGAAAACAGCACTATCCATATAGATGCTGCCGAGTGTCCATCCTTTATGTGTTCAGTTCAGTTGTCTGATGATAGAATTAATGTCTGTATTGCGGAATCCCGGGTTTCCCAGGTCCTTCAGGAGCCCAGCCTTATCCCTGGCAGCGTGACGAGCCACTGACAGCTTGAAAGGCAACAGGAAGTTGTTGGCAGCCCGGAAGCCCTTACCAACCGAGTAGATCTCATGAATCAGATCCTCCAAACAGATGATGCCATGTGTACCTGAGACATAATGAAGAGGAGGTGAGTGACTGGAAGTAGTGATGTGCCAATGATGCCTCATGAACCATTTTATTTATTTTCTGAGCCAGCTAGATGGTGCTCTCTGTTCAACAAAGGGCTGTAAACAAACCATATCCACTGCTTGAAGCTTTTTCTTTAAACCAAGGGCGCCATCTAGTGGACTCAGGAAAACAGTGCCAAAACTGATAACAATTTTTCCCTAAATTCCAAGCATTTTCAAGCCATTCCAGCATACACAGGTGTGGTAAATTACACATTTATATACAGCATACTAATTATTTCACTTCTTCATCACATTAAATGTTGTGCTACAAACAATCAAAATTATGTTTTGTAACAGTATTCTGCAAAAGGGTGACCATCTAAAGATCGATAACATTACAGGTTTTAAAAGGTGTTGCTTGTGGTAGCCTTGGCATTCTATATAACCTCAGTTTTAAGCACTGCCAGGCACAAAATTCAAGCACTTTTCAAACCCAAATTATCACATTAAAATGCAAGGGTTTTGAATATTTTCAACAACTACAGCATAAGAACCCTGCAAATGTTCTGTGAAAATACAAGTGTCACTATAAGAACTCTACACAAATGGCCCTTTTTCTGTGAGATTACACCATTTTCAGCTTTATAAAGTCTTATGTGTCAGTATTACATGACTGCATGCTGTGGAATTCTATACCAGCAGGGAGCACCCAGCTGCTTTGAATTTGGAATAAACAGATGTTTACGTTTTCAATACGGATTAATTAACTTGATTGAAACTTAAGTCTGACATGAGTGCTGGTGGTATGGCTGCTGCCATCATTCTGTCGTGTATACGTCAAACTGGGGAACAGACTAACCCATGTGTTGCTCGATGAAGGTGTTGTCTGTGAGAGGAACTCTCTTCTTTCCAATCCTGGCCTGTCCTCGCTTCAGAATGAGTTCACGGACAGACTTCAAGTTGGGGAATCTGTTGGAACCATTACCACGTTTTTACAAGATCCAGAAACAAGCGCACAGAAAACAAGACTTGTAATTGAATTAAAACTATCAGTCACTCACCCCCAGGCTACATAAGGCTCCACCTTCTTCATCATGGCTACAGAGGTCTTGTTGATTTTGACGAAGGTCCCACTGAAGATCTTCCTCAGTCGCAACATGTGGACCACTTTCATCACTTTGGGACTGACGCCTTTAATCCTAGCAGAAAAGGATCACTGTTGTTGAACAAACTGGAATGAGGTTTCATTAAGTACAGTAGAGCTGGGTCAGTTCCTCATAACTTTACACCTCTACAGACATGCTCGTCCCATGCAGTTTGGGGCTGAAACCACAGTTTTCCACATGTCGTAAAATGTGTTATTCTACCATGTTGTGCTTGAATATTTCCTCATACAGGGGTCCCTCAGTCTGAATAGCAAAAATTGGGTATGACTGCTGAGTCTCTTATATGGATTCAATGAACCAAGTTTAATTCATGTGTGAGGATGTTTGTTCCCATAGTAGCATTTCATTGCAGAAAGCATAAAAACTTGATTTCACTGAAGAAATGAGCTGCTGTGACAGTTAGGATGATAAAAGCCTCAAGAAATTTTACAACCATAATCTAGAGACCTACAGCATTTCTAAGATGAGTTGCTGTCAATAAGTGGGTTTCTCAGCAGTTAACAGAGGTTACCAACTCAAAGTGAACTGCAAATCAACCTCTGGAAAGTAAAATGCCTGTTGTTTACATGTCGGTACGTCTTTATACATGGTTGTTATCGCGTGGCTTCATAATTCCCAATGGAACATGTGGTTCTCCTGTGTAAGACAAAGTACTCACTCTCTGATGCGGACAACGAAGGCTAGCTTGTTCTTAGCAGGAGGCAGAGGGGGAGGTGGTCTGTGCCCAGATCTCTGGATGCGAGTTTCATCACGATGCTTCCTGTGGCTGTCTTTCAAGAAGTCCTCCAAACGCTTGAACTTTAAAGGTTTGCCTTTTGATACCTGGAGTGATAAACATGCAAGTATAAAGCAGTGTATAAAGGGCAGTTTACATTGTTTGTTTTGCATCAAGTCTACATGTGGATCCAGTCTAACATTAATCACAGCACAGTCTTAATGCTTCTTACACCTGTATCTGCTGTATTAACACCTTGCTAATAATGATCACTGACCACTTACCTTTCTCTTCTCAAGCAGTGCTCGCTTGGCTTCAGTGGCTTTAATGGCCTGGTATGCTTTCCTCTTTTTCAGGAGATACTCTGGAACTAACTTGATCACTTTCTGTGGTCTAATGAAAACAGTAAACACAAACACAGTCGGTGAGGAGAAACAACCAGCCAGTGCTTCAGTTGCTAACAATTAGCAGTTCATCTTAAAGCAGTGAGCAAAGTTGTCTTAGAGCAGGTAAACTACACGGAGCCACAGCTTTCCAACGGTCACATTTGTTCCTACAGTAAGTGCGTCAAAGTCATAACAGAGTAAAGAACATACACCTATCATTTCCATTACACTTTACTAACATTAGCTGCAAATATTGACCAAATATTGAGACTGCTGTGATGTGGCTGTCGCTCCGTAATGTACACTAAACCCATGTGAATCTAGACTCATTTAACTCCCTAATCTAACCATCACTCGTATAAATATACGTCCTGACCGAACCGGTAACACATCAATGCCCCACAATGATTCGAAATAATACAAATAGTCGTAAATAAAGAAGAGATGGACTTAGATATTATTAAAAAACTGTTTCATACTCAGCTTCAGCCATGGTGAAATCCGCAGACTACACCGTCGCTCAGAGATGACGTCACTGACCCTCGTGTTGTATTTTCGACGGACTGGACTCTGTACGGGCTTACACCGCCATCCAGCGGTCAGCAGCAGTATTACAGTTTTATTTAGTCTTTAACGTCCATGTCCAGGTAATGTATTAATCATTTGTATTAATCTAGTAGCCCACAATAACGGTCTATGTGCTTACAACCTGAAAAGAACTGATAATACAGACACTTTTACACACCTATAGTTGTGTTGTACCCCTAACAACCAATGCAGCTGTTAATGTGCCTTTCACTACAATTTCACACAAGAGTCTTCAAGCAAATATTAATCCACAGTTGCTAGCAGAACTCAGCAAACATTAGTCTGATGGTGAGGTTATGTCCCTGACATCTGGTCAGATGCCAAGATTTGTACCAAGGTTATGAGGTGAAAAACCAGAAGGGGACACTGTTTCCATGTCCAGTCAATATCCAAAATCAGAAAATAATAATATTATTACTAAGAAAGGGGGAAATGTATGTCTTTGTCTGAAAAACAACAAATGCAATAAAAAAATACATTAGCATTATGCCATTTATGCATACCCACTTGTGAAATCTATACAAGTATATTTTAATTTCACATTTTTTTATTCAGGTGTTAATGTTTGACCTTTGAATGTTGATGGGACAGATAATGCATGACATTGAAGATGATTTCTTTTGCCAAATTATGTCTTAAAATTTGAAAAGCCATGTTTCACTGACATATTCTGGTATCATATGATAATATCTGTCCATCAGTTTGTCTATGTGTAGTAAACTGAAGTTCCCCATGCCTACTGAGCATCACTAGATGGCACCAAGAGACCATAGACCATAAATGAATACCGGCAGCAGCTCCTGAAAGTGAAAAACACATGCTCACCGAAAAGTTAAATATTATACTCAGTAGTCCACTGTATTGAAGTAACTATTTCAGTTACAAGCTCCTTCGGAAATTTAGACCATTCATTATAAAATGTATCAATTCATGTATTATCATATATTATTTTAGATTAAGAAGCCCAGTGATGCACTCGGTGACAGCATAATCCCTAAACAACATAGGGTGGTGTAGAACAGAGTCAAACACAATAGGGTAAGTGCAGTTTAGCATGTGCATAACAAAGAATATTACAGTTAGTTTAATATTGCAGTGTACAATTTATTAACAACTGGATACAGCAAGGAATGCATAACAGTACACCTGCTGTACCTCAAAAAGCACTTGAAAAAAAAAGCTGGATCCTGCTGCTGGATTTGGTTTGTGCCTCAGTGCTAGACCGTAATCCCAAACAGTTGGGAGGGTAAGAAGTTAGGTTTAGGGTTTGAGGTTTAGAGTTAGGTTATAGGATTAGTGTCTGTCTTGTTGTCAAGATTACAGAAAAAACAGTTAACCTGACTCTAATACACACAATCATTTGTGTATCTGACTCTTGGAGCAGATACACAAATTATTCTAATGATGGAGGTCTGCACTTTTCAAGTGACCTTCTAGTTTTGTTTGTTTTTTTGGTAATTTTTGTGCTCATAGTCTTTCCCCTTCTTTTAAACCCCCCTGCCAACATCCATATCGCTCATCTTTTCACTGAGGGGTTCTGCCCCCATGAAATCCTAAGCTTCTTGCCTTCTTGGTTAAAAATCAGCATCCTTTGCATCAGCATGTCAGATTCAGACCCCAAAGCCAACACCTTTGCCAGAAAAGATGAGAAAAGCAGACACTATGAGGCCCACTTCAATACAGTTTGAAACATCTTCAAGAGTTCACCTTCATATAAATGTGCAGCTAACCAATACCAGCCCTGTTTCATTCAACTTGTCAGATACTTTACACAATACTATTTTGTCACAGCCATTGGTGTCTGATACTGATGTTGAAGGCTTTCAATTGTCTGTTATATAAACCCATACCTGGCAGTATAATACACCTTGAGTTAAAAATTAGAAATTTAGGGCAGGAGGTGGATGGGTCAAACAAACCCTCCGACTTTCACCAAGGAGACCAGCGTTTGTGTCTCGTGTGAAACCAAGAGTCAGCATTGTTATTTGCAGGCAACCTGTGTAACTGCATCCAGTAGTTAAGTGAGGAAGTTGTAGTTTTTATGCCCAACCAAGTCCTTTTACCCTAACTGTAGTCAAGCTGTTTTACTGCACAAACTTAATTACTTTCTGTGAACATGGGAGTTTATTTTGAAAATCCACTATGCATGTCGGAAGCGGAAAGTGACACACTGTCACCAACATGAACCAAAACCAAAGCAGTGTTGAACCATGTGATGAGTCGGGATCAGAACATGCTGTCAATACAAAACTGTAAGGTGTAACAACAGCCCTGGTAGTCCCTTTCAAGTCTAAACAGGGAGCTGGGTGTATATACTGTAAGTGATCCTTTACTGTCAGTTGTGCTACTTTACTGTTGTTATAGAAAAGGTTAACATTTTCTTTTACATTTCCTTCTGTCCCCCTTTCTCTACCTCCCCCTGCCTCACTACTCCCAGCCCACCATCTTTTTCGGACTAATTTGTTTTGGCCCGTATCTTTTCTGCAGGCGAGGGCTGCTTTGACTTTGACTCTCCTTTCTAATTTGACTCGGTTCCTTTGTAAAGTGGTATCAGGGGTGTTTATTCAGCTTCCGAGACTGCAACAGCAAGCTAAAGGGCAAAAGGACACCACTCACTCAGGACACATTCTGCTAATGAAGACAGATTAGTCAAGCAACAATGTCCACATACACACATGCACCTCCCTGGTATTGACTGTTTGAAACAAACACGTGGATTATACTGAGATGCCATGCTCCTATACTCATAAAAAGATTACACATGAAAGACTAAGTGGGTTCCTTTTTGGAAACAATGACCTATAACTAACTGTCCTGTCTTCTATGGGGAACAGAATTGGCGCTTACCACTACCAATTTTGTTCCCTTTTGTCGGCTAATCTTGGTTGGGAAACCAGCCAACTTTTCCTTTTTCAGAACGTGCTGTAAAACGTTGGCTTAACCAGATCTTGCTGTCCCTCGCTCATTCATCTGACCTCTTATCAAGCATTTCAGTCTACGGGAAGATTGCCTCAAGCAAATAAAAAAAGTGCTTTCATGTAAAAACCTGTACTCATGCAAAAAGAAACAGCTAATTCTAATCAGGTAACAGCTTATTTGAAAAGAATATTAGACTGCAACAACACAGAACAGGGAAATAATATTTAGGATAGAAGATAGATTAGAAGAGATACCATAACACATACGTACATCCCTGCTCCTTTTCTCGGGAATTGGTGGAGACCAAAATGGAGCGAATGAAGAGAAACGGACAAATTGACAAATAAATCCTGATGTTTTACTGTGTCTGCTGGATGCTGCCCAAAACAGGTAACAAATATAATAATATGGCTTTGAAGGAAGGGTGGGTCCATTATTATTTGTTTTCTTTAAAGATTTTATATCATTCCGTAGCTTCCCAGTAGTGTTCCTTACTTATTGTGTGTAAGCAGGTGACTTTAAAGGTACAGTAGCCATGCAATGTACTGCTGTGGATGCAATGTTAGTTTGTATCTTAAAGCTAAAGTCACACAATAAACATTAACATACAAAAAGAGGCTGCAGTGGATCAACAACCACCAACCAACAAAATGAATGTTTAGGTCAGAGGAGTCTGGTGGCATTGAAGACAGCGACATGTACTGCTGAGGACAGGAGCTGCATCAAAATGCACAATGGCCACCCAAGTCAGACCCACCTAAAAAAGATCTAAACCCAGTGAATGCTATATTTTTTCAAAGCCACCAGATTCCATAGACAATAACAGAAATCATACCTCGCAGACATGTGAGTGGCTGGAATAACATTCCAAACAAAACAAAACCAGGACTTCCACACAGAAAACAGGGGCTTGTGTCCCATGTCAAAACAAAAGTTTATGATGTAATTAGGAGTAACGTCAGTTGAATAGATTGTCCTTGTACACCTTAACTACCAGCATTCAGGTGCATTTATTTTACTTTTGTACACGTTTTTTTTAAGTGTAGTGGTAAGGAAACTGTGGCCTTTTAACTAAACGCAACCAATTTGTGACATTGGAGGTGGAGCAGACCCCTACTCACCCATTACTACTGATGTGCCAAGGAAGCCTCATAAACCATTTTCTTTATTATCTGAGCCCACTAAATAGTAGCCTTGGTTTAAATAAAAAGGCTCAAGCAATGGTAAGTGAGTGTACTTTCAGCCCTTGTTAAACAGAGAGTGCCATCTAGTGGGCTCAGAAATAAAGAAATGGTTCAAGGGGCTTCATTGGCACATCACTACTGATTACTGCTGATAACGCCCATTAAATTGTCTGATGTGAAACGGGTTGACTACAGTGAACAACATAAGGCTTTTTCTGAGGTAACTTGTTACCGTTTTGGTATATTTGCTTGTGCAGCTGCATGTTTATGATAAAACTCAAATGAAATGCAGGATAGGAGAGAGTTCCAAGGTTACCATGGGGATTCAGGCTGACAGGATAGGATAAACACAGTTTGACTGACACTGGGTGTCTTGGGACCAGCTCTACTTCTGTATTGCATGACACATAGAAAATGCACCACCAAAAACTCTGACAGTATGTGTACTATAATATGGTCACAGTGGCCAGACATAATGTGTGCACAGAGATTCATTGGCTATGGCCACGGTTGCACATGTCTAAATGTGTTAAAAGTAATTTAGCTTGATTTCATTATTAGAGTTTTGTACATGTAGAATACTCTATGAGTATATGTCACAAAACAGCTGTGATACTAATCCTATTTTTGCTAAATGCTAATTTGGAATATTATGCACAACCTTGTCAAGAACATGCTGTGCCTTTTAACTGCCTTCAACCTGCTAGGTTCCCTTTAATTATTATTGCTTATAGGTTCTCTGATTTCGGAGTAAAGCTAATGATTATAGGCTTTCCAAGCAGAGATCTTGAAAAATACCCCTTAAAATAGACTGTCTGACACTGATAAAGTCATAACAAGGTAGAGTACAAATTACCTTTGGTTGACATCTCTTAAGCTTGTGCTAACCATAGACCTTATTTCAGGCATCTAACCAAAAACCCATTCAAAACCCTCACTGAGTATGAGAGGTTAAAAAGCTAACTTCCGGGTTTAAGAGCTCATTCCTGTGGCACCCAATTCTGTCACACTGAGCGTTGACAAGCTCAACTCTTCAAAGTATGACACCAAACATTCTCCAGTTGTTGCATATAGTAAATATACAATAGTATTTTTTTTTTTTTTTAGGTAAAAGTTCAAGATGCTTCTTCCACCGCTACATTATTTGTCATTCTTGCAAGAACAATGCATGGACCTGGATCAAGGCTGCAAGTCAAAGTAGAAAGGATGCAACAAAATGAACAAATTAAATAATAATTATTACCAAATTAATAATTTATAATCATTGGTGCAGCAGATGTGTCTTACAGTGCTGTATGAAGTCTGCCAGTTGTTTGTGGTTTCACAGCCTGCAAGACACTCCAATTTGTGCAAAACATTTAAATGAAAATAGTTAAAAAGCATGTTGAGTCTGAACTCACGTTTAGTCAGTGAGTGCATGTCTGCATCATTACTATGATTACTGTCAAAACGAACGCAGATTAATACTGTCTAAACACACAAATCCAATCGGGTCACTTGTAAAGTAACAAATACAGTATCTCAAGGATCTGGCTGCTCAAACATTCTCCTCTCCAGTAAGGCATTTCACACATGCTAATCACACTTTATCATGGATGACATACTCAGATGACAGAAATGGAAGGCAGTGAGCCTTTTTTGGTTACTGTGTAATCCGCTTTCCCTGTAAAATATTAAGCTCCACAGTATACAGTCAGCTATACACCAGAGACTATAAGCACAGCAGGGAATCCACAACAAAAGAAAAGACAGAGGCAGCATGATGGAATGAGTTTGAAAAAAATATCTTGAAGGGATACATCAATCTTGTCTGTACTTGGCTGAAATCTAAGCATTTTAGTGGCACAGCTGAGAGAAATGTTTGGTAATAGAAGCTCTGAGATGAATCATGCATGACTCAGAGCACATTTTTCAGATGCATTTTGAGATGCTCTAAACTTACGTCCAAACATCATAAAATAACAGACACATCTAATATCCGCTTGAGAATTTCAATTTAGATGTGGTTTGTTTGCTCTGATATTTTAACCAGAGAGGTGACTGGGACAGTAATGCATACATCTATTGGGTTGTTCTCAAACAAAAGGGGGCTTAAGCAGGCTGGGCTAGCTAGGTAGCTCTTCTTTGACACCCACCATGTCATGCTATCTTATCTGAAATGGGGCTAAGTAATGATCCAAAGTAAAAATAAAACACTGACATAGCCATTTGTAAAGGGATCCCATTGACCTCTGAATATATCTGAAGATCTGAATAAAAAAGGGTTCTATGAATACCAACACATGTCATCTTTACAGACATGCCCACTTTATGCTAATCCCAAGCAGTTTGGGGCAAAATCTCATATCGGTATGTTTTATTTTTTGCCTATTCTAAAGGGTGCACTTATTTCAATACGAAAATGATTTCAATATTTCTGCATTTCTGTGGGGTGAAGTAACAAGCACTGCTTCATGAAGTTCGGATCCAACAGGAAAAGAAAAGAGAGCAACTGCCCAGGGAAACTAAATCTATAAAATCAGCATATATCTTATCTGCATATCTATCATGGTGTGTTAACATGCAGCTGTGCTTTGTTGAATACAAATGACACAAATGTTATGTAATAAAAGACTAGCACTGTGGATTATAAATCTGACATCGTCCTTCAAAACAAAAGTAGTATTACAACAAATAATACATATAGTAACTTCTGGTTAACCAAACAATTATTCGGGACTTGCAATATAAACTTGTGTTTATATTCCACCCACTTCTTGTTTTAACACGCGCCCACTTCCAGTTTCAACAGGGTCTGAGCCGGGATTCAGATACAGGTCATTTAGTTGGTTGAACAGATACAGATAATAGTGTACTAGCTCCTCTCTATTAGAATCCATTGTGTGGGAATACCAGATGTATACCCAATATTTCATAATATTCAATCCAATATAAGGCAAAGAAGATGGATTTATACCGACACTGCCATTTATTTTATACAGTTCTTCATTACCTGCATAAATATACAAAGGCAGAGAAGTCCAAGGTCTGTGTACTGGACCAGATGACCTTAGGATGTGATGATACAGCAGATTGTGATTTTGTGTTTTGCTTTTGTTTTGACGCCAAAGTACGCCAATATCTATCTAATCTCCACAGCCTGTTAAATTTTCTCCTTCTTTTCTCCTGCTCTTTTTCTCTCCTCATATCCACAAAGGGAATCTCAGCTCTCCCTGCTTCTCTTTGATCCCTGAATAACAGTGTGGGAGGAAGCTTGGCGATACTGCATATCGTTATACAGCCATTGCTGAAGTTAATCTATTCTCTAAATCCTCCTCAATTCACCTAAATTGGCTCCTTTTTCTTTCTTTTTTTTAATGAACTGCACCATCTAATAAACCATGTTGTATGGGAGCCTCTGGGGCAGCTGTTTGTTGCCACCAAAAAACTCAAATTGACCCCAGCTTGACCTACTGGAGAGGTCACAGACAATATGGAGGGAGTTGATGTGGTTGAGGCCAGAATCAATACCCTTGAAATTGCCTTACACTCTGACATGCTCGTGGTGAAGATCATTTAAGTCTTATATTATGCATCTATCAATTATCAATGAAGTAAACTGCACACACCAGGGAGTGGGTTGGCTGTCAATGTAAAAAACACAACCACAGCTCAATTCACCTGAGAAAAGTCTTGTAAAATGATATTATAGCCAACCATGAACTCATCTCTATTTCTAGAAATATAAGATGAGATGAGATTAAATGGTGTGCTTGGTTTAAAGAAAAAAGTTCAAGCAATGGGCTCAGAAAATAAGGAAAATTGTTAATGAGGCTTCATTGGCACATCACAGTATCATTGTCACTGTACAGTAGGTGCTCAAAAGTTGGACATAGAGCAGGTTAGCTACCAGAAAAACTAAAATCTAAAATAAATAATAGAAAAATAAATCACTCTATGCTTCCTGCCAGCACCGTGGCAACCAGACACAGTTAGGAAGATGCTAATCACCATGGCGGGCGATTGGTCAGCTAAAGAACTCAGTACTTTGCTTAGAAGTTGGTGGGAAGCAAAGAAAGAAGAGTGAATCTTCTTTCATTTATCAATCATTTATCAGGTAGACTCAGCCATAGCCATGTTGCTAACATGCTCACAGTAGGAGCTGTGTAAGGTGGCCTAATGACACATCAGTCAAACAATAGTAAGTACTGGAACTTTTGAAAAAATAAGTGTTTTTGGTGTAACAAATATAAAACAGCTGATCTCACATTGTCAAGAAAGGCTACTGCTTTAGGCTAATGTCAGCAATTTAAAATGTACATTAAAGTTATGATTGTATCTGATTATAATACAACTTTACGCACGTTTTTAAATAGTAGAAAGAGCTACTTTCTGTTCAGAAGCCTTTTTTTTAATAATTTCTTTTTAACATGGATACCATAAGTTCATCAGGTGCATGTATCAAATTAAGAATTGTTTACCTTCAGTGTATCAAATTGTTAAAATTGTACTGATGACTATGTTCTATTAAGTGTCCCAGAAAGCCATGACACTATGACAGTGAGCCAGCATGAAAAGGTCCAGGACCCTAGAACAGAAGCAGCCAAAGACAGCCATCATTTTATTCATCATTTTATTATTTACATCTTTGCTTTTCCCTTCAGTGATGCGTCAAAATTTCCAAAATAAAAAAGCCGTTTTGCTGTGTGTGGGAAGATGGGAAGACGTCTCTATGGGTCCAAGCATGACCTACATTTTTACTAAAACCTGCAATGGCGTCCAGCTTCACTTTCCTGTTGAACATTTCTGATTAACTCTTTATTGCGCTGCCTGCAGTTTTTAAATGAACTACTGATTAAATATTCAACAACAGTTTGATTAGATTACAGAGCCTTCTTTGCCCTTTTTCTTAGGGCATCTTGTGGGTTTGGTTATATCAGCCTTGACTGCACATCGCCTTGTGGCTATAATTCTTTCTGAAGTAATCAAGTTAATATGGACTGTTATCCACACAAAACCTATCAACAACAAGCCATAAAGGGACCGACCCAGATAATGTATGCCTCCACCTTAGTCACAAACATTATACTGGGCCCTGGGGAAATATTCAAGAAGAAATGCTGTAGTTAAAGTCTGTGTATTAAGAGTGCTTGTGTGTGTATATTTTTGCATGTGTGTGTTTGCACTGTGGGGGTGGTTCCTCTGGTGGATGACTAATGACTTTGTGTGTGTGTGTGTGTCAGGGTGGGGGGTTGACGGTATGTGTGCATGCTAAGAGAAACTGAAATAGAGAGACATTTTCCTCATTTGCTCAACTTATTTACCAGGAGATGGATGTGCTCATGTTAATGCGCACTTGAGGAGAAACAGCACACTTGCAGTTGAGGAGAAACCGCAGTGAATCTGCGAACCTGTAACCTCCAGACACCGTCGACTGGACCAAATGCTACAGTATTGACCCCCATCCATCCATCTCAGTGGCACACAACTCATTACTACATGAAGATTTGTCAACGTCAAATATGTAATTTCAGCAGCAGTCAAAGTAAATTGCCCGGCCTTATTTAATAATTTACAAATCACAGTGGAGCAGACAATAAGTACACACGTATCCCTGGGTATGTTCAGGCTGTGGCATGTGTCATTTCTCAGCACAGCTCTCTCACACAGATCAATTTCTATGAAAAATGCGACACGTCAATAGTGTAATTGTCTGTGTACAGTATGTACGGAATTGTAGCGGCGAGTAAATATGTGTTAAATTAAAATATGCATTTTTCAAGTTGGATTGCATGTGAATTAATTATACATTGGACTATGAGTGTGTGCAATGAAAAATAAACCCTGTGATTTAGTGCAACAATTGGCAGGAACTGCACATTAGGTGGCTGTGTAGTCTACAACATAGACACAGAAAATACATATTTCTGATTGCCTGGCGGGTGTTAAAAATGTGTTATGGGACATGCCAAACATATTTGAGCACACTTATTGGTTGAAACTTAAACTAGCCAGAAGGCTGAGCCTAAGCTGCTGGTTCACCTCCAAGTAGTTATAAATGCAAGAGCTACAGCCCTGAATCCAAAAAAGATGGCATGCTATGTAAACCATAAATAAAACAGAATGTGGTAATTTGCTAATCCTTTCTCACATATATTCAGCTAAAATCTGTACAAAGACTATATTTCATTTTTTACTTCATTAACTTGACGGATTTTGTACAAATATGCTTATTTTGGATGTATTTCTAGCCCTCGACACAAACTCGGCTTAGACCCTACATATGCAAATATTATCGTTCCTTCATTTTATATATATATAAAATAGTTTGTAGTTCCAGTCGGCTAACAAACACACACACAAACACAATGGAAACACAGGAATGATATTCCACCTGATTTTTGGTAAACTTCACGCTGAAATTCAGGGTGTTAGTTGTACCAACGCAACATCTCTTGCTTGTTTTTCTTTTTTGAGTTTACAAGTTGCCAGATAGTGGACCAGAGATATATAATCTTAAGATTAAGATGTTCTGCAGAGAAGTATGACAGAATATCCCCAAATCCATCATACCCAAGAAGATTTGATGTTGTAATCTCTGCCAAAGGTGTTCAACTAGTTCTGAGTCAGAATACCTATGTCAATGAGATATTTCCGTTTTTCCTTTATTATAAATTTGCAAGGAATTTTGTTTACGCTTTGTCATTACAGTGTATTGTGTGCAGATTGAGGGTAACAAAATATTTAAATGATCACTGGGTGCAACCTAAAATGTGAAGGACAGGCTTTAAATACTTTTCTGAATACCAATTTCCAAGCCAACTTTGATTAAGAATGACACCTTAACACTGAACAGGGAGACATTTAAGGGAAATTAGTGGCAACTACAACAAAATCCGGGCCTCGTGGTTCATGGCCATGAAACATTACCAATGTTTAATACAAAGCAGGGAGGTACTTCTCCTTGAGATACACTAAGTTGTCCTTCAATCTCACCCTGGCTCAGTCCTTTTCTGCACACACACCAGCTGTCTTGGCTAGGTTTCTGAGCTGTTGGTTCTGGTATTTGGCAGCCAGTTGGTCACGCACACAAACATGCTGTTTGAGGTTTACAGATTTGAAGAAAAAAGAAAAGATAAGCCTAAATAGTCTCAAGCGTGGTATCTTTAAATATCCGTAACACTTGCTTCAAATTTTCAAACGTTCATTTCGGTGTTACGAGATAAGTTGAGGCTCTGTATGTTGACAATATGTCACAAGCTCTCATCAAATTAAATCAGTAGTTTTATTGTTTTTTTAAATGCTGGACTTCTGATTGAGAGTTGGGTTTTCAAAGTTCCAATTTTATCTGGAATTTCTTCTCCAAATCGTGAACGGTTTACTTATGTAAAAATCATGTCGAGTTGTAACAGTGTACCAAATGTCTTTTCAGATCCCTCATGTTCTCAAACTCAACAATAAAATGTGCAGTGAAGTTTCAGTTTTAGGGATTACTACTGTACGTGTCATCTGTGTGTCACTGGTATTTACAAGTATGTGCATTTTATATTTGACATTCTCATGATTGTGTAATTTTCTTAAAGCTGCATTAGTGGAATTTTACTACAACAGGAGTCCTGATAGACAGCCACTGTATCATTCAAGCCACTCCCTATCCCTCCCTCTTCTTTCTCAAATTAAATTATATCAAATGTGTCAAAAAAAACCCCCCCAAAAACTTCAGCTTTCAGTCTGCAAACAGCATCTTCGCCCGACTAAATTCTCAGCTTGCTGGTTTTATCCTCAACAAATAACCACCATGACGGATGGAAAAATACTGACTTATCTTTTCAGTAACCTCCACATTGCTGCCCAACACTCTGGAAACAGTGACACCCTTTGTTTGCTAAAAGTGTGTTTTTGTAGCTGCCACATACGTAGCTGCACACTAGTCAAGGCCAATGATTTTAAATAATTTCACGTAATGTAGTGAGATCAGGCTGATATTAAGACCTGTTCTGCTGAAAACAGCTGCTTGGTCAGCCAAGAAATAAGTTTGAGAAAATTCAAGTTTGTGGGCTGAGATTGAGCTGGCCTCTTTTAATTTATAGTGATCCACTGTTAATATAAAAGATTGAATGGTTAATTACAATAAAAATGGAAACATTTATTTAACTTATCATTTACTCCCTGTAGGTAAGTGTCTGAAAAACAAGTGTATACATTCTTTTATTTTGTTATTATTTAAAGATTTAGTTGCAGTGCTATGGCTATTAAACAAAGCCATCGTTTGAAGTGACTCACTCTTTAATGTACTGTATTGTTAAGTGATACAGTGCCTTTTACTTACTGAATTCCCAGGCCTGTGCTCGGTGAGTAATGATTGACTGTTGTCTGCCGTTTCCCTCTCGGGGGGAGCATCTTGGATAAACCTCTCACTCCATTAGTTGCAAAAGCTCTCCGAGTGTCAGCTCAGTTATATATGGCTCAGATGTGTTTTATGTTTATACTTAATCGATGAGTGTAGTTTTATGTGACATCTCCTTTTATCAAACACTACTGTAGCCTGGCCTCTCAGGGAAATTAAACTTGTGATTGTTTGTTGGATTGCTGTCAGTGAATACTGGTGTTTAAGCAGGAATGCTATTCACATTTTGAGAGCATTTAGTATCAAACTCTTTGCTGGTCTTGAACTGCGAACCGCTTACATCAGGGGCTACGAAGAGGCCCTGGAATCGGCTCTTGTGGAAAAGGGGTATGAGAGCATTTACCCGTTGACCACTAGAATAAAAGAGATGAGAGACTTTGAGACACCTTCAATGGCAAACAAAGAACGTTTTTACTCATTTTGAGTTCTTGATTCATGGAGGTTTTACATTTGGGTGGTTGACGTGACGCTCCATTTTTGTGTTCACGGTGACAAATATAAATAACAACTGTTTTTTTCTGTAATACATGAACACTGTGTAACCAATATGTGTTACCACTAAGTAGTGTTAGAAAAGTCATTGGTTGTGACATGGGAGCTGGTCTGGTGTCTAGTAGATGGCATTTGTCTGGTCTGCCATCATTATTCCCAACAAGGGAAAGAAGGTCCACAAGATGAGCAGCTCTTACACACAGCCTGACCAGAAACTCAAGAAGAGACCATTCGTAGGATTCTTCAGAAGAAGTTTAGTCAGCCAGATGGATTTGATGACGACATGTCTCCAGACAAGAAGAGAACCTACAGCAAAATGTGGTAGTACTACTGAAGCCCAAAGAGGACGCCCCGCGGCTGTTCGAGAACTTCATGAACACGCACGACAATGCCAACATCTGCCACTTCCTTGAGTGCAACCGGGTGCTAGTGATTGCGGTCAAAGTCAGTCCTGCTCACAGAGCGCGGTATTTCTGGGGAAACATCCCAGGGATGAGAATGCCCATTATAGCGTCCCAGAACGACAAGCTGAACCTCCAGGACTGCTTAGAGATCGGCCGAGAAGCCAGGGTCACCTAGGTGAGGACGATCACCACCGATTCAATCTCACTGAAGCAGGGCAAAGGCCTCTCGTCCCTGCTGCCGGTGCTCCACAGCGGCAAAGAGGACAACGTCTGGATCACAGAGCTAGAAAGTTTGTGTTTGTACCTTCTAGACCAGGGGTGTCAAACTGATCCAGGAAAGGGCCG
>CAFUXE010000457.1:333781-344580 GCA_903364295.1 Serranus cabrilla
AGTTTGACACCCCTGTTTTAGGTTAACCAGGACTTTTATAAGTTTGGGCAGGAGTTGAGCAAAAACTTGTATAACTTGACAGTGTGTGTGCAATGTGCACGTGCGCACATATGCAAGCAATAAGGTAGAGAGGTGGAAGTTGGCCTTCAGTGAGCCTGCCTGTACCATTCGGTGGTGTAATAACTTGGGAGGAGTGTCCCAGGGCAGAATTTGTGCAGCCACAGAACATTAAAACCACTTTTAAAGGAAAAGCCATGAAATGTGTACCGGCCAACATTATCTTAATATATAGATACAAAGTTGTAGTATAGCATACCATGTTGTTGTGCACCTGCAAGGCTATGATTAATTTCACTCACACTCCCCACTAAAGCTATTTTAGAGACCCCCATAAAGCACACACACACATACACAAGCATGCACATATAAAAAAGTGAACTTCACCCCTAACGTTATTTATTTCAGAGACCCTTTGGTCTTGAACCTCTCGTAAACCTGTACAAACAGGGTTCGTCCCCTTCAAGCTTTAAATCTTAAATAAAACCTCCCTGTTAGAGTCCTGGCTTTGCTACATTACCAGGCTAGAGACAGCAATGTAAGCTTTAAAAACCTAATTTAATGCACACAAATTCTTTTGAAACTGTGTGTTTTCTCTTACTTGTACTCAGCGTTCGATAGGCACTTACCTTGACCTCTGTTCCCCTCAGGGCTTCTATTCTGTGCTGATGGAGCTCAGTATTGGTGCTTGACCCACATACTGAAAACCTGACTCAGCTTGGCAGTGGTGCTGATCACTGAAAGTACTGCTGTTCAGTGGTTCTTTCATGTACTTGCTCCAGTACTTGCTTCAGCAGTTTGCTGGTGGGAAAGAGTAAAATCTTGGGCCGAGACAGAACAGTAACACTCTCCGAGAAGCTGCTCCATGCTTCAGGCAGAATCATGCTGCTCTGCTCCCACTGTAGTGTCACCAACAAACCACCAGTGTCACTGCAAATCAGGGATATAAATGTCCTCAGAGGAGATGACCCTGGAGTAATTATGGTTAAAAGTAAAGTAAGTTAGATAAGGAAATAAGCTGGGAATAATTTATTTTCAATTACCCAGAAATATTTCAGTGGGAAAGGGGGAGAAAGATATAGAAGAGATTGACATGGAGGGGGCACAATGTTGCCGAAATGCCAAGCATATGGGAAGATGCAATCTCCTGCAGCAATTCAATTTTGTCCTTGACTTAGCAGCAGCACATGAAGGCTGCAGAGTGGCTGCATTAACATATGCTCTACTTTAATGAGAGAAGGACAGATGGTGGGCCATCGTTTGGGGTTTTATGTCAACTGTAGCTGTATCTGGCTCCTGTGACTTTGCAGCAAAAGGAATACTGGAACAACAATGTAATCAATGCAGCCAAAGTATTTCCTCATCACAGTGGTTTTCTTGCCTTATTATCCACAGTGATTATTTGGAGCTGCTTCTCTTAGCAGTGTTGGGGGTAACGTGTTAGAATACTCACACTACTTTATTGTTATAACAAGAAATTGATCACTTTTTCTTATCAAGTGATAAGTAAGTTGTTACTTTGTTAAGGCCATTTTCATTAATATTGTTCATTAATATTAGGTTTGTAGCCGCTGGCTGTTTGGCTTGGGACTATGCACCTTTGGACAGCCACCCAGCCACTGCACTATCTCGACCGGCCACAGTTCCAATTCAGTGAGCCTCATGTCCAACACAAAAAATAAGCTACACTTTACATGTACCATTAACAATAAAGGAGGCCAAGAAGCAGCTAAACATATGACGCATAAAGCAGGAGATAAGAGCTATCGCTAGCTGCTAAGCTAAGTAGCTAACAAAACTGAATACCTATAAACAGAACACATTGAGAGAAGTAGAGAGATATTGTGCTTAAGCTAAACTAGCGTAGGTGTAAATGAAGTTGAAAATGATCTGCCATAATGTGTAACTTTAACAGAGTTAGCTGTATTTAGCCAGAGCAGCAAGCAGACACTACGAGTACACAGAAACACTGGAAGTGAAAAAGTATGCTTCCTGTTAGCAGCAAACGCAGCAAATACTTGCTTTCAACCTAATCTCATCAAAAAAGGTTGAACACCCACGCAGAACGCCACAAAAAAATGTATCAATACATAAAAATCAATGCATCTGCAAAGTTTATTTTCCAACAAGTCATGTTGGTTTCTGGCCATAGTAGATTTTTTCAGGTTAGAGGTTAGAGAAGCACACATGGAAAAAACACATAAATTAGTGCCTATTTGTATGGGAGTGCTGAGTCATAATGTAAATGGACCCTCAAAGTGCCCTTTTCAGGACAACTCTATATTGGTCTTTAGACCAGAGTGGTTGCTTATATGAAGAGTAGCCAGGCCTCCTCTGAAGGTCAGCCATACAGCGCCTTGATCAAACATGTGCTCCACACAATGCAGAGCCTTATCATTATTCACTGCCAAGCTACTGAGAGCGCAGCTATGCTAAAACCCCAACATTTATTATGGCTGCCCTTGACGCTACACACAGCCACTATAAAGTCATTGAGCATAATAAAAATGACACCCAGGAACACAACACATCTGCACTTTTCTGGGTCCGATGCATGTGCACATTTACATTTGGTGACACTCTTATGCAAGGACATTCAGAAACGAACCCTCCAACTTGTATGGCAATATCCACACAAATGCACTTGTATGAACACAACACGCAAGAACTCTCTCTCTTACACACACACACACACACACACACACACACACATTAATCAAAATGCCTGCCTCTAATGTCTCATCCATTCACTTCCAGTAACATTGTGTATAATGAGTAATGAGCCCAATTGCATTGGTGTAAAAAGTGCTGAAGAAAGATTAAGAAGAAAATCTATAAAGCTTTCACTGAGCTGTGGCAATCAAACCTCTGCTGAGAGCTCTAATTTGTTTCATGAAGGCAGAGCTACACCTGCATAGTTTTCTCTTTCACAAAAGAAAATACTGATGCCATTATTGTTTGTATGTGAGGCGAAAGTACTCGTGACTCTATGATGTTATCAGGAATGGCATTTAATTTTCCTCATGGCTGTGTCCACCCCTCTGCTATTAGAGATATATATTTCAGTATTATATAATATGACAAACATAATTATTCTTCAACAGAAAATATTCTTGTCTTAACTGGTAATCTATGTTACAGTCCAATGTAAAGGCAGGGACGTTCTAAAACCAAGGGTATTTGAAAGACATGTCATGGGGTCAAACAGCATCACATTGTTGGGGTATTGTGTAACTGGAGCCGCTATGTTTTGGGGTTACAGTGGAGGGTGCAATAAATAAAGGCATGGTTTTGGGACAGGTGCTTCATTGTGTTGGCTGGACCTGACAGAACCAAGCCGTTGCATGATTTTGCTTTTTCTTATTCTCTAAAGAAGCATGATCAAGTCAAGAAAAATCAAGAAAATAACACATAGACAAGACTTCTAGTTCAAAGGACATTGATATGCTTGCTCCTCTATGATCATGCTTTTACTTCTTCCACTTCAGCCCTCTTTCTACCCTCCTTGTCTCAAACATTATGCTTTATTGTTGGGAGGCAACACTGGGGACTAGAAGTCAAGGTATTTCAGCCTGTCCTTCTAGTGAAGGTTAAAGGGGTAATTATCTATTGGCACTTGACAAAGCATTCTGTGTCAAACATTGTACCTCGTTGTGCTTAGCAAAGTGACACTATTAACAGAATTAAGGTTCAAACCTTTTCTGTCAGTATTAACATAAGTGTCAAATATACATTGTCTGTATTGCAGATTAGACCGGCTAGTTGCTCCTCCAATCACTGCCACTCACATTACCAAGACTCATTAAATCCCTTCCTCTCTAAACTAGGGCACATGTGACGACAGTCGCAAGCACATCAGTACCCATTAAAAGGTAAGTATGATTCCTGAGGGCTCCATAAAGGTAACGAGTGACAGAGAGAAGGAGCATTCTACTCTCCTGGTGATTTCACAGGCAACATTTATAACAGTACACATTTGCAGCTTTGAAGAGTAATATACGGGGAGATTCACTCACTGAGTAGAACTGCTTTTTACTTGATGAATGCACTAGTCACTGGCAAAATGTTATTGCTTGCAAAGGTATTGATTTTTGCTTTTGCAGGCTTGGTCCCACTAGCCCCCTGCTCTAAAATCAGGGCAGCGTAACAAAGACCCATGGAAACTAAAAACACCACAGTCCCACAGGAAAATATTCACAATAATAAAGGCTAGCAAACAAGCCAAAAATACCAGTTCCACATCCCACAAGGAAATCCAATGCAGGAGCTCACACTGAATAGATTTCATTTTGGCTGCTGGAAAAAAAAAAGCTTCAGTAATCCACATTCTCTTCAGCCAGATTGTGACAAAGCATTTTCCATTTCCTGCTGTGATAATGTAGAAGCTCTTGTAATGATATGGAGCAGAAAAGGAGACCCCAAGGTGAGCACGGGAAAACCCATGTATCATAGCCCAGCCTGCTATCTTCACACCCATTCATGAGCCATCAGGCTCCAGTAAAAATAAATTGCTGCACTTCACAGTTCAGTGGAGGGAAACAGGCCTTTGTGCGAAGCAAAAACTCAGCTGATGACCCAAAGTGCTGCCACTAACACTGGAAGGCAATATGGATATGTGTGTAAAATAACGTATAAACAAGGACAATCACAGGACTGGTGTTTCCATAAGTTTTAAAGAGAATGGTGAATTGTGAGGGAGGCGTCTACCAGGCAGGTAGCCAATAATCTTTACAAGACCAGCAAATCAGGCATCCATCAGTCTAAAGAGTATTTTTATTTATTTGATGTCTATTGTTAGGTGAATGTTTTTCTGGATGGTTCTTCCAACCAGGAAATTTGCTTTCCAAGACATGAAAATAAATCAAACTTTACACATAGATTCAGTCCTATGCCACATGTCCTTTAATGGTTTGGTGGGCTCACTGTCCTGATGGTGGTGCTACTGCCGTTTTTTTNNNNTCCTTTTTTTCTCCTTTTTTTTTTTTTCATTTTCTCAGCTTCTTTAAATGAATCTCTGGCTCCAACAGTTGAGATACCATGGTGCCCCCCTAGGCCTAGGGGACACTACTAATAAGACATCTTGTTTGGCATTCACTTTCTGCAGAGATACATCCACCTTGTAACTATTTCCCAACATTCATGCCCTTTGATGGGGATTGGTTGGGTTATGCTAAATAGAACCCACAAGCAGGGCGCTTCTGATTCACAAAGGGAACACAAATGTGAACTATTCAGCGGTTTAAGAACACCTTCATAAATCTGACTTAGACTTTTGTTCAATCCTTTCTTCATAATAAATGCAAGAAGAGGTTCAAGATGGCCATTTTTTAAAAAATTATATATATATATATATATATATATATATATTTTAACATTTTTTTAAAACCAACAAATGCATACAGTCTGTATACTGAGGGCAAATAAGAAGAAAATATCTCCTGATTGCTGACTGAAAATCAGATTTTATCACAATGCCATTTTTCAGTTTTATGCCCCATGACAAAGCTCTTATCTCCGTTACAACATCACTGAATGTCTTAGCCGACATCAAGTGAAATGAGGATGAGAATGAGAATGACCAGTGTGTGTGTGTGTTAGGGGGAGGTGGGATATCTCCTCCCATTCAAAGGTCTGTGGGAGTCCTGGGTCCTGTTCATTTTCCCATTCTCTCTGTGGGTTCCTCTGTGCGACAGCTTAATGCCCAGACTGTTGCTGGACCATTACCCAAATTCATCTCCACATGGCATGTCAGGCCTCATAGACAGCGGGTGCTTGCATCTGAAAGCAGCATGTTTTTAAAGCCCTCACCACAGGGCAAAAGGGCTTGGGGGAGGGAGGCAGTGTGGATGATACTGCTCTGTCCAGGACAAATGTTATCTCTGCTGGTTTCATCTTTTTATAATATACATTTCAGTTCTTAAAGCAGTGGCCTTCTCTGCATCAATCTAATTTAATTTAATTTAATTTACTTACCAGAAAAGAGGAAAATCTACTTTTAGCTCAAATATCACTGCATCAAATACTTTCAGAGATATCTGCATCTTCATAGTGTTCTCAAAGCACTGCGGTCTATATTTAGAGAGACCAAAGTTACTAAGAGTACAAAAAGATGCTGTTGAAGTGACAGCACAATGTCAGCACAAGAGCAAGCGCGGGTTTTGTTTGCTCGTACAAACGATCCTCATTAAGTCGCAAAGAGAAAAAAGCAAATGGAAGTAAGAGAGGACGAGAAAAGAAGGCATGTCAAGACAATCGCGTATAGGCGAGCAGCAACTTAAATTGCCATTTGTTTTCTGAGAAGGAATAACAACAAGTTGACAGCACAATCAAAGCACAATGCCATCGATGATGAGTCGGGCCATTACTGTGTGCGCTGAACCAAGACAAATTGGTTGGTCGCTTATTTCAATGGCACAATTTCAGAGGCAAGCAAGGAAAGTGCGATATATGGTGGCTCTGAAGTGCAAAACACAACAGCAAAACAGAAATACCAACGGCAAAATATAAAACACAATGACATTTGGATATTCAAACCGGAATTGGTAGGTACGTATTCGACACTGATTACTCTTGGTTGATTAGATGCACTGCCTAGCAATCTGCAACAAATGGAAGTGATTCTCTTTTTGAGTTCTAGCAGACTGGATGCCTTGAATCAAATTACTGCCCGTCCCAGGTTGGGAACATAGGATTAGTTAAAATAAGTTTGTAATGGTCCTGAGGGAAATCGCCGTGCAGCAGATGCAATAGAAAAAAAGCAGGAAGAATGCAAACACAAAGAGTGCGAATATAAAACTTTATTGTCACAGTTCAACTCCACACTCTCCTGAACTTTCCTACAGTTCTCGTTTTTCCATTTTCCACTCTACCTGCCTGCCACTCCCACCTCATCACCTCACCCAGCTGCCTCGGATCACCAATGCCTTCTGTATAAAAACTCCTGCCACGCACTCACTCTTTGCCAGATCATTCATTGCATTCATGCCTGACTTTCCAGTGTTTCTCTGTGGACTGATTTGCTGTTGCCAACCCTGCCTGTCTCTGACACACCTTCTCCATTGCTTGTAGGCAAGTAGGTTGTCATCTGTGGGCAGGATGGCAGGTGGACGGGTCAAACAAACCTAGGACTTTCAACCAGTATATCTTGAAACCCTTTGCTTTATTATTTTTTTAATATGTGTCCTACAATACTTTTAAATAACGATATAGATTAATGGAAAGGATGTAGCATGAGGGATTGTGGGGGAGTCAGAAGGCAGTCAATACTGATGTTGATGTGTTTTTTTTACGAACATATCAGAATATTAATATTCAATGAATTGCCCTAGATGAAACTACATTTTACCCTGAAGAAAAAGGTAAGGAAAGGCTTTGTGCTAGCCTAATAAAAGATAATACACTTCCACCAAAATACTTTCCATGAATGCGAGTTAATATACTTCAGTTGAAAGTTTCAATATCCGTATCATTCATCTTTCGAAATCTTAAAACTGCCATTGTTTCTCTATTTTCTTAAAACATAGTCTGAATAATCTTTCTTTTTGTCATAAAGCTCTTATACAGTCTGGATATACTACTTCTGTGTTACTCTGACAAGTAGGCTCCCAACATTTGTTTCAGCAGAAGCTCATCCATATCTAGCAGGTAACAACTTGATCAAAATAACAATGTAATTGCATCTACATAGATTTTTGATAACTTTATACAGAGTAATGTGCAATGTTGGCCTAATACATAGATCATAGTTCATGTCCCTGCTGGATAAATGTTTTTGGGTCCCCCACAGTTCATGCCAACAGCATTGCAACACCTTAAATCTGGTCTGAATCAGTTCATGATAATCTGAATGATAATTGTGTAAACTTGGAGTATTTTCCCCTTGGTTCAGCTTGTTTTTACACACAGAAAAATCTGTGTGCTTCATAGGCTGAACCCCGCAGCTTGAGCTAAACGGCTCCTGTAGCCGGAGTATTGCATAACATTTTTTATATCACAGAAATATGCACTTGTCCAGAACTTCTTCCTGTATTTACTTTCTTGCACCAAGCAATCCAAAATACATCACTACAAATGACATACTTTTTGCTGGAAAAGTGTGACATCAATCTAAGTGGGTAATCCTCTGGTTAAGGTGCACACCCAGAAAGGAGATGAGAAAGAGAAGGACAGTACTACAAGCTTGCCGTCTGACATGATGGCAGGGGTGGTGTATGAATGTGAACCCTCTGACAAGATGGAAGAGATAACTCACCAGGGGACAGTATGAGGGGACAGTTGAGGAGGAATGGCAAGGCCACATGAAGGAGAAATGTCATTCATACACCTGCGCTGTAATATTGCCTTCCCTATATGATGCATCTGTCATTACATACCTATTGATTTAACCATTTTGAAAAGGTGGCCCTGTTTTTTTTCCCTGGTCCATCCTTAGCATGTCAATAAGAAGCATGTATGGGAGACTTTCTCTGTAAGCCTGGCTGATAGGTGATGCACTTGGGCTTTTTGCAGTAACTTCTTTACATTACTGTGTTACTGTGCTGTTTGTCTATGCTGGCTACACTTCCCCTCACCTTGTGTTTAGCAGAAAGGACAGGCAGGCAATCGGAGTTGCTGAGCCTGGTGTTGGCTGCCCCCCTACTTTCTGCTTAGCAGGGTGCATAACTGCATGGGGAGTGGGCCATCCTGGATGTCCTGTTACTGAAGAATGAACATGGCAAGGAGTGTGGTAATCACAGTCAACTCCCTAATACTCAAAGCATTTATGAAAGAGAGCAATGATTAAATATAGAAATTTTCAACTGCTTTCTTTGCCTGCTCTAGCGATTTTAATAGCCTACATAAATAGAAAAAAAACTGAATTGTGTAGCTAAACTATAAGCACTTACCCTAAGTCATGTCTTTAACTTGGTCTTCCAACAAAGTTAAGTTTAAGAGCTTCAAAACTATTCTTATCATTTAAATTGTATATTAATGTTGACATTGTATAAAAGCTGAGGGGAGGCTGCGACTTCCGACTAACACACACACACACACACACACACACACACACTACTGCTAACCCCAGGACAATTTGTATATGTTGATAGGCAACACTTCAGTTCCAGCTACTACTTTCACCATCAAAAGGGTCACCAAGGTAACAGCACATGTGTCATCATGCACTAGACGGAAAACCTCTTATCTAACTTTCATCAAGGGATTGGGTTGTGTTAGCACATCAGATATGACACAGCAGTGCATTTCTACAGGTATTAATTGGATGGAAATGTTTTAAGGGAGATATTGGTGGTAATGAGTTGGCTCATTAGGCTTTGCCATAATGGTGTGGTGCACCGGCAGGATTAACAAGAAGGAAAACTGTCAATCAAGGGATTTTTTTCATATGACAGGACTCATAATATTTTAGAATGTATGTCACAGAAGTGTACATGCATGCATAAGTAAATGAAGTACTTAAAGGCATTAAATCTATGTCTTGTCTTTCCCTTTTTACTTTTTACACTCGCTCCCTCTATTTTTCATTATCACACATTCTCCCAGTGAACCAATTAACAGCTAGCACCCTAGCTAGCATAGACACAGCTAATTAGAGCTTCATGTGAGATGCTGTATGGGTGCTGATGATTGGAGTGCTGAAGCTGAATTATTCAACTCTCCACACAGATGTTGCAGGTCCACACACACACTCTCATGATAAAAGATTTCAATTCAAGACCAATTTGCCATGATTGGTGAGAAATGGGAATTTATTGTTGATTATTGTGAAGACACTGTCAACTGCTTAAAAATATTTTTTTATAGAAGCCTCATCTGCAGTGAATTACTTGTACTTTTCTTAAGTATTTCCACATATGTAACTTTATACTTGTACTCCACTACATTTTAGAGTCAAATAATAAACTTTATACTCCACTACAGCTTTAGCTACTTTTGATGTCAAGATTTAACAAGAAAAAATATATAATATGATATCAAAATAACCATAACTAACAATTTATGAAGTAGCTACAATGCAATGTCTGGACAACATTAAAATGCTGCTTACATAAATAATAATCCAATAATATATTTAGAAGGTATATAACAATCTGCATTTTGCATTACAAGTACTTTTACTTTTGATACGTTAAGTACGTTAATTTTACTTAAATACATTTTGAATTTACTTGTAGAAGAGTAATTTCACAGTGTGGTATAGTCACATTATGAATACTTGTGTGCTGGTGGAAACAGAGAGGAATAAGAAGATATTGTTGATATCTGTCTTTCTCTTTGGATGGTGGTTCAGTCTAAAAATAGCTGTAACACCTTATGAGACAAAATTGGAATGGCTTATTATATCAAAATATTACAAGTCCTTACACACCACTTACTATTGACCTGCTACTTCCCCCTAAACATCCCCCACACAACCCCATCACCAAAAGACAAAGATGGATCTTTAACATGAGGCACAGATTATCATTACATTATGAAATAGAAATGAACAGCATTCATTTAAAATCCAGGTAAAGTGGTCCGGAAGGTTATAAGAACATGTCTTCATGATGTATCAAATAAAAAAAAAACTCCTTGGTACTATCTCGGCATTCCACTCTTAAGCATATGGTAGGCTTTACTTCACCAATTTAGTATTGCTTTCCTGTATCAGTAACATAGGACTCCTAATAAATCGTTGCATGTTTCAGTTTACTGCTTCATGCTCACAACACCAATACACTCCTCCCGCATGAACCAGTCTA
>CAFUXE010000457.1:344950-360532 GCA_903364295.1 Serranus cabrilla
AAACAAATAAAGGCAACATATTTCCATTCTCTGCAACTGCACATAGCATTCAGGTCAGCACTGAAAAAGCCATACACCCCCTATAACCACCTGGATGCATTTAACATGTAAGAGTAGGAGTATAAGCTGAAAAACACAGTATGCATCTCTGTATGGTTGTGTTTTTATTCCACATGAACAATAGTGTACTTTTAAGAGGTTCTATTTTTATGCTACCACACAATCCCAGGAATCCTGAATAAAAGGAATCCAAGATTTAAAAGTCACAGGAAATCCTACAGCTCTTACAAGATCTACATATTTTAAAATCTTCTCAAAACTGCCAGAAAATGGAGAATCCTTCATTTTTGTACTGGAATGTAAATATCCATTATTAGTTTTTAATCAAGTTACTTGTAATTTACATGACCTCTGACCTCAGTCACAGCTATGGCCAATTTTGCATTTCATAAAAAATCTTCATTATTACTGTATTTATGGGTATCGGTACTCAATACCTAGTATCGAAACTGCGCCTGTCAAACGATACCTGCAAATGGATCTTTTTGTACCCGGTTCCCAGATCAAGAAAAAAATGACTGTTTCTATGGTTTTGCTCACAGCCAATCACCGCAAGCGTTCTTCGAGTAATGCGCCGTTTGATTGGTCCACCACCGCAACAACAATGGTTAGTCTGTGGTTTAGTCTAGCATTAATTAGCAAGTTAGCGCCCTACACAGTCACATCTGTCAATGCTTTGTTCAGTGGTTGTTAATTACACAGCCAAATAATTCTTCGTTGTACGAGTTTGTACAGTTATTAAATAAATATTTTAACACTTTCAAAATATATCTGTGTAAAAATCTTTGGAATGTGGAGGAGTGCTGACATTCACATAACTGACAAAAAAAAGTATCTAATGAAGTGCTCAACTGATATCAGTATCGTGTTAAGAGTACTTGTATCAGTACTGGTATGGAACATTTTTAAATGATACCCAGCCCTAGTCTGTGTGAAAGTAATCCAAACCATCGATTTGAATGTGTTTAAGGCTGTGGGAGAGACAATCCCCTACCACCACCTCCACCTCCACCACCACACCCCCAACCTTCATGCACTATTGTATCACACACACAGGGCGTTAAAATGGATCCAAAATGAACTCCCTCATGAAACCGAGCAGCTCTTGTGTCTTCTAGTCAGTTTAGTAATCCTTTATTTCTTTTTCTCTGTTTTAATTGTGTTGGTGCTCTGAGACATGGAGAAAGTAGATCATGTCAGGCCGGATTAGCATGATTCATTTGAAATTTTCATTCAGCTAATTAAATGCTATAGCATCCTTTCTATCTCATAAACTGCTGATAGAGAAGGGGGCGGGGATGGACCCGTGAAGGGGAGAAAGAGATAGAAAGCATGCTGAAGGGAAGAAGACAGAAGATATGCTGAGTAATGTGTCTGGTGGACTTCCAAGTTTTTTATTACATTATTTGAGAAAACTAACGTGGAAGGTTGAAGATGCGAATGAACTTTTATGCTTGTGCTGAAAACACAACAACATAAATGCGGCCTGTGGCACGCTGCCATGCAGTGTCCGTAGAAAGCAGTGGTGGCCAGGTTTAACCACGCAAGCAAGGTTTTTGGATTCTTTAAAGTGTGGCCGAACTAAAATTGTGGCCATGAATACTTAGCAAACTGAGTCCTGTGGTGGAACACACTTTGCCGATGTTATGATTTGTTTTCAGCTACTACACCATGAATTAAAACAGCAATATGCAGACGCACAATTTCCAGTCGCTTAAATGAACCCAATGGGGTGGAAAACTGCCTTTCAATGGAAAGAACGTAGACAAATTTGACTTTTTCACAGAAGACAGATGATCGTTTTGGCAGCAAATAGAAAAAAAATGGTGTAAATGATCAAATCAACTAAAACATTTTGAAGTTTGGATGGTGTGCTGGAATTTTACAACACAGCCACATCCTTAATTCCTATTAAGATATAATTACTTTGAGGGTCTTTTACTTTGAAAACAACCTTCTCCTGGTTTTCCTGTTCAGACACAGCTACCTCTGTTTCTTTTATTCTACTTAGCTACTCCTCATTACTTCAATGCTTGCCGTACAATGGATTCTTGCTTTGCATGGACGTTTATCAGCGGTTATCATCTCATAAGGCCTATACACCCATTCATTCACTCTCAATTTTGTTAGGTTTAGTCTACAAAACTACTTTTCTTAGGTACGTCATATACTGGTTTCACATAGTACATGTTGGCCTCCTGGGTGAAAGTCCTGGGTTTGGGCTTGCTTGACCTGTTTACCACCCCTCCCATCTACCTTAATAGCAACTTTGTGCCTCCCTCTTTGCCTAACCACTTCCCCCTTGGCAGAAGAGGTTTTTTATCCTCAACCTAATGAAAATGGCCATTTTCTGTGACAAAACTCAAAGTAAAATGTAACTAAATAGCAAGCAGCTGCACTGGCTAGAAGCTACAGTAGTTCCCTACTCTCCCATTCTCACAGCGTTATAACCTCTGATAATGCCTATTGAGGGTTACCCTTATTATTCAGCCCTGTGAAAAGAATAAGATCCAGACTTTCTAAGTGTTATCCTATCAACCAATAAGAAGTTGCTTTGAAATATTAGAAGCACTCCCAAAGAGTAAATAATTGATGCTTAAACACACACAATTGTTTTTTTGACCATGAGCCAGATTAATATTTCACAAGTTTGCAGAGTCACCTTTGTTGGCCTATTTTCTTTGCAACAAAGGGACGTTTAGATCAGTTTAGAGGTTGTGATCTGGAATCACACCGTCCTGCTGAGGATTCAGAAAGCAGGACAGTGTGTATTAATGGCCAACCCAGTTGTCTGGAAACAGAGCAAAACAACCTAAATCTGTACCAGCAGACATCTGGTCCGGGTGATCGTCTAGACAGTGTCTCAAGTGCTGCACTGAAGCACATCTTAAATACTGCTCTGCCTCTGGTCACTGTCCTTCTGAATACCTTTCACCTTCAACACATATACGGATGATTGACAGCTGTCATCACGTTTCACATGTTCATCATGGCCTCTAGATAAGTCACACAATTGTTAAGTTAGACACTGATTTGATGTGATAGTTTTGATACTTCTCTTTTTGTTCTTCCACATCTTGAGAGGTCAGAGTGTAAGGCAGCCCAGGCCTGGTCTGGTAAACACACATTCCGCATGGAAAAGGAAACCGTCTTGGAGAATTCTCATCCTTGTTACTATTAACTTATTCTGCCTAGTTTCAGGCAGTTTGATTCTCTGCTTCTCCTGTTAAAATGTGTCCTTGAGTGAGCTTTGGGGGTATGAGTATGTGTAAATGGGTGGATGAAAGGCAAAATTGTAAAGTGCCTGGAAGAAAGCGCTATATAAATGCAGCCTATTTATCATCTTAGACTGAGTGTGGCATTTAAGCATTCAAGCATGTATTAACTTCTCCTATGTCACATTTCTGTAACCTGCAAGCAGCCTGTGAAATAAGATATCTGCACTTCTTCCCAGCGATGTATTAATTTATTGACGTTTCTCTCTTTGATAAAGATGAATTCACTTCAAATTAGAAGACTCACAAATTCTGATTTAACAATCAGCCGTTATTAAACCAAAATGTGCCACATTATGTTAAGTTCTGGCCCTTAGGCCTCAGTTAATGTTCTCTAGTGTTTTCCCCTCCTTTTGTCTGTTTCCATCAAAGAATTTTTGTATTTTGAAGATCTGCATGAGAAACACCAAAATTCAACAATATTTGAAAAATATGCATAAAGGTTTTACGCCCGCTTCTGGTGTTACATGAAAGCTTGCTGGCTAATAAAGCGGCAATTGGGTGTATTTCTTCAGTACAACTTTCCTGGCTGCTCCATCCTCGATACATAACGCTGATACCATGAACAGCATTTCAGTAAAGTGCAGTACTTGCCATGTGCAGAGCTTCATAAATGCTTATATTATCAGCGGGAGTGGCAATCTCTAGATGGGTGTCAACTTGAGGTCACTACTACTCATTTGACCTTTGAACTCAATCCTGCCCTTTGTTATTCTCCAGAGAATTGACTGGGCCAGTTGAACCATGTGCATGTTCTTCCCGTCAATGAATTACTAGACAATCCCCCGTCCCTGTATTCACGACTCACTGCACCAGTGGATTTTAACTGAACACTACATCACTCACACTGTCCAGCTCCCCCGAGGCTGTCAGCTGAGTCAGGAGAGAATATTTAGAGGATTTGAAGATTAGGCAGCTCATGACATCAATGGAGTTACTCAACACGGCGAGGGAATACGTTTATTTCCTTTATTCATTTATTTTCATTTTATCATGTATTGTGACTAGCTTTAAATTTGCCACCCTGTTTGTCAATGTTCAATAGCAATGGAACATTTTTGAAAATTATTCCAAAGACATTTCATTTTATCTGAGTCATTTACACAGTAATTATGAAATGTATCATGCAAAATGTTTTTTATAGTCACTCCATTATCATTATTATCTTATTCATATCTATAACTTACTTTAAGCCTATTTTAATTGACTTATTAACTAACTCGGTAGGAGCAAAATTAGCATTAATTTGAAGTTGTGTTTGTGACAGCTTTGAGACTTTAGATCCAATATTCACTCTCTCTTAGGTCTGTTTTGTTTCGCACCAGCTCCTGAAGGCAATATCCGACTCTTCAGTGCTTTACTATGTTCAATAGTTTTTGCTGATTTTGTATAGTGGGGTCATTGCAGCTGCCTGCTGGGGCCAATGAGAGCTTTGAGACTGAACCAAAAGAGTAAAATTGTGAGCTTTCAAACCATAGCAATTAAGATAAAGATTTTTCGAGGTGAGGTGAACTGCAAGGTTTGGTAATAATACCCTGTAGGTATGTAAGTGACACATTTCACATAGCAGGCATTCATTTGGTCCATTGTTGATATAAAAATATTCATTAGTACAGCTTTAAGGTTTTCATTCATTGACGACCTGCTGGGCGAAAGTCAAAGGCACAGTTCCTGTATTCTGCTTCTTATTTAGCAACCTGCTGTTAGTGGGTGAGTGGCTGCTGGAGAGTGTGCATTGTCTTATTCGAGGCATGTGTTTTCATTGTTTTAGTAATAATAATAATAATAATAATAATAATAATAATAATAATATTTAAAAATTAATATGTTCTTTTTTAAAGTATCCATTTATTTATTTACTTATATTTATGTATTTAACCATGTATTGTATTCTACTGTTTAAGTTTTATCTATATACTTTTATCTAGAGTTTCCTAACTTTAGATTGATGAGATTTAAGATTTTGCCTCAGTTCTTGTTTTTACTGTACAAGCTTTTAACTGTTAGTGAATGTTATTTTTACTGCCAGTATTAATCATTAATTAATTAATTAATGGCTTGGTTTGTGGGTGGGTAGATGTGTGTGTGTGCAATTTGTTTTTTCATGTTACGTGTATGAAAAGGGTTATACTAATAACGTTTAATTGATGTAAAAAAAGAATAAAAATAAACAAAAGAAAAACGAAAAAACGCCAAAAAGATTTCCCCCTGTGTATAAATAAGTAATTCTTCTTGTTCAGAAATTTGCAAACCTATAGATTGATGTTGCTAATTTCAAGTCCGGGTAACATTCCTGCAGGTAAGCACACCAATGTCTCGGTGACAACACTGAGTGACTCTGCTCTCTGGCTGCTAATCAACTTTGAGTGCCCTTGCTCCCCTGTAACCCTTGGATGGCATGTGGACCAAGCATGAAATGATTATTGGATCCCAAACCGTGAGATCTGGTATTGTGCTGAGCCTCTGTGCTGGAAGGCCAGTTTGGTTACTGGCATAAATCAGGTGAAAGGAGAGGAGCGGAAGGGGACTATTATTCAGATGCCATCTATTTTTAGACAGGGAGGAAGATGGATGAGGAAGAGATGAGATAGAAATAGAGACTTATTCGTACAGAAACAGAGAATGATTGGTACAGGAAAGAAGAAAGAAAAAAACAACGGAATGAGAAAGAGAGAAGAGGGAAACAGGAAGGGCGTTCAAAGGCTTAATGACCATTTGCACAGCTCATTGGTCAGGAAGAACAACCTCGGCAACCTTGGCACAGCCCAGGAAAAGCTTTTCATATATCTGGTGCTTTACAAGCTGCATTAGCTACCTTATCCAGCTGTATTATACCTGCCATCGACATGCATCATCAGGCCTGGCTGCCCGCATCATCAGCCAGAGATAGATGCTTCCATCTATACTCTCAGCAGCTGTCAGCCACAAAAATGGCTGCCTTCATTCAAGAGCAAGGACAGTGCCTTAACTGAGCCATACCATACACCAGATCCATAAACCACAAATCACAGATTTAATGTAATTATTATATATGAGCACATATCATCTGGATCATAAGCATCAATCAGGAAGTCTCTCATGTCCGTGAGACCACACACTTTCATGTCCATTTTCTCATGCAGAGGGAAAAAAAACAATGAGCTGATTGCTATTGTGGTGTTTCTCCAACATGTTATTAATGATTAATCATGTTTCGGATGTTCATCCTGTCAGTGCTTAGAATCAGCAGCTGTCGGTGTTAGTTGCTGCTCTATGCACACAAAAGGACACAGCGGGCTCTATTTTCCCACAGCCAGCGGTGCAGCCAGATCACTGTCCAGTACACAGTGCCAACTGTCCTGTTTCCACCCAATGAATCAATTCAATCAATCATATAATTAATACATTTTATTCACCAAGTGTATACAAGGTACAATTCGAGTGAGTTCTGCATTATTCATAATGAAGCACCAGATTGGCACACAGAAAAAGAGTCATCATGGAGAGTTCCACATCTTGCCAAATGCAATGGGAGCGATTGTGCACGGGGTGGGACTAGAGAGTGCTGTCCTTTAAGATTGGAACAAATGTAACCAGGAAATCTTGTATGGGTAATTATGGCTTGACAGCATCTTTTTGACAAAGGCATTTCAAGGGTCGGTTTGGGGCCGATGTCTAATCTTGAACCAGTTCTTCGCGTTCCGATAGCCAAAGAACTGGCTGTGGGCCAGGAAAACGGGTTCCAGAGAGACACCAACTCTTGCTGTTCTCAAACCAGGACCTATAGTATAGGTCACTGTATAGGTCCTATACAGTGACGTAATGTTGTGGCTCTCCACAAGCAAGTTGAAGTGACTATAAACCAGAACCAGCTCGTTAGTTGTAAACATGGATAATCGGCATGAATCGGTGTGAAAACAGCTTTGGTATAGCAGCCATCAACCAGATGACGAAGTCGTAGCACAATTGCATAAATGCAATACAAGCAATACTTATTTATTGTATTTTAGTGGTTTATTTATTAGAGCCTTGGGTACTTTATATATTATATCTGCCTATGTCTGCCTTACTGCCTTGTATACTGCAAATCAAATATACCTACAGGTAATTTGCTTGGTGGTGAATGCAAAAATAGCGTGACCTGTAATCTCAATGGGCAAAATTCTGAGACGAATTGGCAACCACCTATTTTTCTGATTAAGGAGTAATCATGCATGATTACTCCCTTGTAGTGTTGTTGTTACATCATATAAATAGCCTACATTAGCAATGTTTTGCTGCTGTCATAGAGTTGAAGATGCAAACAAACTATGTATACCCCTTTATATAAGCAATAGAGGCTTTACTGCCAATTTGATATCAGTTACTTCCCTGATTTGGTACATTTCCATGAGAGTGTTCCATCTCCCGAAAAGAAAACTTGACTCAGCAACTGCAGTGCCATATTAGTCCAGTTCCTCACAATAAATTTGACCTTCATATAATGAGCTTCCCCTTCATGCAACACGGAAGACCATCAGTCAGTTTTTGCTTAGCCAGGTTGTCTGGCACACCATCAGGTGCTATAACAGAGCAGGTGCTAGTGTCTCAGAGCTGTGATTGTGTTTTGAACAGGGTATTTCCTCAAGGCCCCCCTGTTTACTCCTCTCTCTCTCTGAGCATCTGGACGTCTCCATGCTCGCCTGATTAAAATAGAAATGCCCTCGTCATATAATTTTGCATTATTAATATATAAATCATAGAGTAGTCTTTAGTGGTTTGCACACAGGGCACTTAAATCCAGTGTCAAAAATATTAAGAGCTTAATCATCATATAACGGCCCTAACCTTAAAAGGTGGTTTTTGGTTCTGTAGTCGTAGAACAGCTGCTACCTTTTAACCAGCAGAAGAAGAAAGAACACACATACAGCAGCAATAATTATGTCACTTTACTGGCTTAATTTGCACCGTTTACATCCAACCATAGAATGTATATCATATTATACTGTATTTTTTATATTGTGTTATTATTATACTTATTATTATATTGTAATATTATCATACTTATATTATTATACTCATACTTATCATCAAACTGATACTGTGTATATCATCTGCATATATAAAAAAAATCAAAATAACAACAACTCTATGTGCAATATTAGTAATAAATGCCAAACAGCCACCATGTAAGTATTTTATGTATATAAGGTGTATATAATATAATGTGTGTATATATCTTATTTTTGTATCTTTATAAAGTCTACTGTCTGTATGTTGAGCTGCAGTATAAATAAAGTCTTATCTTACCAAACGTAACTACTTTTTTTCAGTGGGCGGCCATTGTATGGGCTGATAACGACCTTCTCAACCTGCCAGCAGGTGTAGCAGGCCCCTACCCACCATTGTTATGTGCTGATAACCACTGATAACAACCAATCAAATATCTAAAAACATTAGAAATGTGGCATCATGTGTGTGGGTCATCATGGTAGACAATGTGGCCTGCTAGCTCCACAGCTAAGCTAAGTCATATCTTATGTATTGCACCTTTAAGCAGTTATGCTACATTAGCATCTCTTTATTTCTTCCTCTTTAATCATATTTTTTTTACACTCAGTTATAGTTAGAGACACATTTGGTGATCACTATTGGACTTAGTTGTAATGTAGCATAAAGAGGCTCTTTCTGTCTCGATTTGGCCAGCGGCCATTTTTTAGGTTGCCTCGCGCACCACCTGCTCTGGCATAAATAAAACATTCTGCCATGCCAGCCCCTGCTTCTTAGAGCTTCCTCTTAAAATATCAGATTGCTGGCACAATGTAGAATTCTATCGAGGTTGAAATATAAACAAAGAAATCCATAATGTTTTGGTTGAACACCTGCGATCGATTCACAACAAATGTTGGATATTAGATTGACAAATGCAACGTGTTCTTTTTCTGGTAATCTGTTGTTCTTTCAGCCTGGATGGTAAAAGACAGAAACAACAGTTCTTTGGTTCAGAGATAAAACAGAATATTTCAGTTTGTGCAGTGTGTAGCCAGAGGAAATGGGTTGCATTATAATGCTCTGTGTCAAGGTGCAGAACACTGTATATGGAGCTGTTTTCTCCGTTTCTCTCCATTTCTTATGTTTTATTCACTCTCCTCTCCGAGCGGCTGCTTCAGAGACTGTGTTCAGGTTACATGGCACCTGATGTGTCCAGCTTTAGGAATCCCTTTGTGGCAGGCCTTTCTGATATCACAGTAATGCCTGATATAATTTGGCCTTAATCCATTACAATTTCAGACACACTCTGAGACCCAGCACCAGAGTTGTGAGTCCTCATTAGCGGTAATAATATCCAGCTGGACCCTCTCGATGCCTACCAATGAGCCAGAGGCCTATCGACGAGGAAAAAGGTGCTGCTGCTTTTGAATAGTTGCCAGACAGCAGAGCGGGAAGAGGGAAGGATGCTGATTGTAGGTAATAAAACAGGGTCATATAGAGGCCTGACCAGCAAGAGGAAACTGATGCATTCCTAGAGTCACTGTCTCATTTCATCTCATAATTTGAGGTAAGGTATTCCCTTACTATAAGTAGTGGCACATCAGTCCAACAAAGGGAAAATTGTCCTCAAACATTTTAGCAGATTATTTGAACAGCTAAAATGTTTGTAAAAATAGAAGTGGAATTATTAAGAGATAAAATAAGCTCTCTATATATACTATACAGTGTATGCTGTATATACATTATAATCATCTTACCAATCACTTAGTCAAAATCTCTACAACCTTGTCCATCTTGCGTAAATGATGACGTTTGTCAGAGTCAGTGCTCCGCCTATTGCTCTACGCAAAACCAGTGTTGACTCATCCCTCATGAATATTCATGCTTCATGGTTGTCTGTGTGTTTGTGCTGATGAAGGCATTTCCAATAGGGCCTCTAGTGATGTCAAGGTTGTTGGCATTGTGCTGGGCTGATGTACCCTGACTCTGTCAGTGCTATCTGTTAGCTCCTTTGGCACCAGAGCACGAGAGAATGGACAACAAAAGCATGGGAGGACTGCATGGTAAAAGTGGGCACGTCTGTAAAGGGGGGACTCGTTGGAACCCTTAGAACCCAATTTTATTTACATATCTTAGAGTCAAGGGTCAAGGGACCTCTTTGGAAATTGCCATGCTAGATTTTTCCTTGTTTTTATATTGCCCAACTCTCGAGCATTGTATTTCTATTAGCTTTAACCTGAGCACACTACAACCTCTGAAAGAAAAGTCAGTCAAGAGGTGGGCTGTTAGAACGCTAAGGGGTTAAAACACGAACAATACTTGAAACACAAGAGATATATTGGAAAGTGTAGAATGGGCAGATAGGATGCTATCAGTCAGCCTTTTTTCCAGGACAATTGGGAAATGCAAACCAAGACAAAAGGACACACTTTGTCAGACGTATACATGGCCTCTGAGGATGGCAGGAAACCTCAGCATCGTGTCCAAATCGCAAACCAATCAATTACTGCGTCCTCACTGCTTCCCCTTGCAGGGCTCAGGGGCCGGACTGCAGCAGGGAACCCTGCAGGAGTCAATAAACTGACACACGCCACTAACGAAGACAATAGCAAGGGCAGATAGCATGACTGAGTATCTGCGTGTGGATAAGAGACAGGGAGAGAAACAGTCAGAAGGTCAAAACCTTATATACCAGCAAACTGATGGGTGTAGAAATGGACATTTATAAAGTCATCAGATCAACATGAAGGAGCTTTGATGTTTGTATTAACTGAGGAAAGAGGTCAATTATAAATGAGGTAAAATTACAACTTAATAAAGTAATGTAAAAAATATGCTTAATCTTCAATGTTTACATTAATACTTCACTATATTATTATCAGTATAATGTTTACTGCATATAAAATGCTGTTTATTTCCATTACATAGAATACTTATTGGTCAACAAGATCTCCAACCTAAACAACAGAATAGACCATTTGCCAATACCACCAAAAATGACAGCGTTTGTCAAAATTGGCTCGCACTACAGCAGAGCGTTCTAAAAGTAGCACACACGTCATTATACATACACGTACGGTCCGTGGTTGTAAAAAACGCTGCAGTTTCTTTGAATTTAGGCTACAAAAACCACTGACCTAGGTTTAGGGCCAGAACTTCTTGGTTATGTCATATAAAAGACGTGTAAACTTTACGAGGGTGACATTAAAAAATGTGATTCACAAACCTAAAAAACTTAAGTTACATAGAGAAAACCTGATTCACGAAATGTGAGCCGCGGAGGTTACGTAAAAAACTTTTAAAAAATACGTAAAAATACCCCTGAAAAATATGTTTAAAAAAATGTAAGTTACATTAAGAAAACCTGATTCATGAAACGTAAGCTACGGAAGTTATGTTGAAAGTCGTTTACTTTTGTTTTCACACGGGACACAAACGTCGTTCTCCAGGGCCAATGTCTGCTGTTTGTTCGACCAATCCACCCCCAGAAATTGTTTTATTAGAACCTGAATGATAATTACATTACACTGTAAGCCACTGTCTCTTTTGAAGCATTTCAGTATTTTGTTTTTGTTTTCAGTCACCGGGTTTTATACTCTTCACTTGCTATTTCCCACTTGTTTCCATTCATGACTCAGCATCACCATCTGTAAGGGAAAAAAAATATTGAAGGATAAGTACAACTAAATTGGAGCTGGCCATAATCAGGTGCAATCGCCTGGAATCACTGAGAAAAAAGCCTCCCCCGCCACTGGATGAGTAGGTGATGATGGCTTTTCTATTGCAATTTGATCTACCTGTGATTGAGTGGAGTGCACCATTAAGATTGGGGATTTCAACTGATTTATTTCCCAACTGCCAGTGTCCTTGAAAACATCTGTCAGTGCTGCCAGGGATGGATCGGCTCCCAGAAAAAACACCCTGCAGAGTGATGAGGTCCACGGTGAATTCTGGGAGAATTACAACAGCTGAAAAGTGAAGAGAAGTTGTGACGTGCAGCTGGAGGTTGGCCAGTTGTAATCCCATTTAAAATCCATGTGCTTTAGAAGTGAATAAAGGCTCTTCTTCCTGTTGTGTGCAGTTAAAGGTGCCCTCAAGCACAGCTATTAACCCCCAACACCCTCCAGTTGACCCACCAACCGGCAAGGATGCAGAGAGTGTCTTTATAGAGACAGATTGTTTTGGGAAAATGTGACAACTTTTTTCTCTTACTTAGGTTATTAACTTATTACTAGATAATTAAACTAGTACAATTTATTGTTTATTGTAAACATACACTCATTCTGAAATTGATGCCTGAAACACGATCCAAAAAAGTTGTGACAGGGGTATGTTTACCTCTGTGTTACATCATGCATTAACAAGTCATAAAGCGTTTAGGAACTGAGGACTGGAACTGTTAAAGTTTTAAAGTGAAATTCTTTCCCATTCTTGCTTGGTATTGTCATATTTAGTGCTTCTGCACACATTTTCATTGGTAGAAGGGTCAAACTGCAGGCAGATCAGTCTAGTTCCTGCACTCTTTTCTTTTGTAGACTTGCTTTTGTAACACGTGCAGAATGTTTCTTTGTATCGTCTTGCTGAAATAAGCAGGGACGTCCCCTGAAAAGTAATTGTCTGGTCTGCAGCATATGTTGCTCCCAAACCTGTATGTACCTTTTAGCATTAATGGGGCCTTCACAGATGTGACAATTACCCATGATTCCATGGGTACCAACACATCCCCATACCATCACAGATGCTTTTGAATGTTGTGCTGGTAACCATCTGGATGCTCCTTTTCTGAATCTTTTGAATGATGTTATGGATTGTAGATGGTCAAATCCTCCAAATTCCTTGCAAATAATCCCATCTAACATTGGGTGAGAGGCGGGATACACCTTGGTCAGGTCAGCAGACTATCACAGAGCTGATACATAGAGACAGACGGAGGATGGTTACCATTTATTGTGTTAATATGCTAACATTAGCTGATCTGATTAGCACAAAATACAAAGTAATGCCTTTAGATGCCAAATTAATTTTGACTCGATGATGCCACTCGATTAAAGTGAAGGATCGCTGTGTCAGAGAACACACTGCATGCCAAACTTCTGACTTCCAAAATTTTTACTGCTTTACTCTTACAATCCTTTTCCAAGTAAACTCTCTCCCGGCCATAATCCGTAATGCTGCATCCCTGGACATCTTTAAGAAACTTCTCAAGCACCGTCTGTTCACAAAAGCTTTTGGACTCAGTTCACCCCCTCTACCCGTCCTCAGTGCCCTCGCGTTGTTTTGCCCCTTTGTTTTGTGTTTACCCTTTGTTTTGCAAAGCGTCCTTGGGTTTCATGAAAGGCACTATATACATTTAAGCTATTATTATCATGATTATGATTATGACTATTATTATTCAACACAAAACATTAGAATCGAAATGGACAGACAGGTGAATTGGCAAACAAGAAAATGCACTAACTGTACACACTCTTTAAGATGCACGACAAATTGTAAAGGCAGCTTGGTGTTCATTTCTGAAAGACTCAGCGACCAGCAGCTGAAGCTCATCATTTGGCTGTTTTGTCAATGCACACTACTGGCCATCAGTCCCTGCCAGTGGGATTCAGTGCTGGGGAACACCCATGACTGCCCCAGATAGAAATCCTGACAGTGGGGAACATGAAGATCTGCATGGTGTTTAATGGCAATGGATCCTATTGATGTTGTTTAATGTTGAACAAACTAGTACAAATTTGTCCTGCTGGTACTGCAAGATGAAGAAAAGGCAGGAGGAAACAGTTCAACAAATGGAGGACTTTCACCTAGGAGAACGTCGCTCACATCTTTTACATAACCTTGTGGCTTCACTTCAGGCATTTCTGGCATTTTTATTTACTTTTATTGGCTTTTATAACATCTTACCAAGAAGTTTTTTTTGCCCTAAACCTACGTCAGTGGTTTTGTAGCATAAATACACAGAAACTGCAGCCTTTTTCACAGCTGTGAACCGTATTTGTTTGTATAATAACGTGTGCTTTCCTGATTCACAGCACGTAATTTGATGTATAAAAAAATAAAATAATATTTTTTTTGGTAATTTCACACAATTTTGTGAGATCAGGTTGCATTAGTTAATTTTTTGGGGTCCATGAGCTGTGAAAAATGATATGGTAATCTATCTGGTATTGCATTTGTCAGGATATTTTCTTTCGATAACATTGCACCATTGACTTTCCAAAGCTGGAATGGCTTAAAATGATCCTCATCTATTAGCAATCATTGAGGAGGAGTTGGTCCTATCATAATTCAACATAAAGCACCTAAAACGTAGATTCAGACACATTAAAAAGACAGACTTAAATACAGAGATAGAAAAATAGGCTGACCTTCAAGGTAGAAAGCTTTTGTTGCCACTTCTGTCTGAATTAGATTCTATGTCTGCATCATATGTTGTCGACTGTGCAGCTGTTTGAAAATAGCTGAACAGCCACCCACCGTGAAAGAAGCAATTTTTGGATTTTTTCCCAGCTACAGTGTCATAATCAATTACCAGTGATGTGAATGCTTGTCACACACAGTCAAATTGCTGCTGACACATTGACAGCTTATCTACCAGCACCAACACAATTTTATCGCATCTCTGCCCCTCCCAATTAGTCCTTATAGGAACAGCTCCCTCCCTGAAATCACAAGGTGATTAAAAAGAACACTGTGTCATTTAAAGTCAATGTAATCACACTGGTCACTGCTCATCTGTGTTTGACATTCTCCAAATTCTCCAAATCTACCAGCATCTCACCTGGATTCAGTCATGGTTGTTGACATTTCTACACATAATACAATTTAGCACAGCAAAATGTTTTAGTCACTTTTTTGCAGGCTTTAATAATGTAATAAATCATTTCTGCCAAAACACTGAATCTGACAATATCATCTATCAATGCATATAGTTCAGCCATAAAACAAGGTGTACCTATATGTGTGTGACAGTTTTCTCTTACATCTATGGATGCTATTTTAGACTATTTTGTGAACAGCTGTTACACTGATATGTCTTATTAATGGCTGTTTCAGCTGTCAACATGCTGTTAATAAGAATAAGAATGATGAAATTTAGCTGGTTAACTGCTGACTGTCCAAACTGTTTGTTTTTTTACTTTGGGATGGAGGCTGAGTCAGCAGTCAGTATTGCATTTACATGCTAGCAGGACAGAGAGTAGCGTTTTTAGCCCACCAGTATGGTGGCTGTACAATCAACTGCAGGTCCAGAAAATAATCTGCTTACTTGAAAATCGATTATATTCTTATGTGTGTGTGT
>CAFUXE010000457.1:376805-388715 GCA_903364295.1 Serranus cabrilla
GTGTGTGTGTGTGTGTGCGTGTGTGAACGTGTGTGCATGGTGGTGTAACCTGGTGTAATTCTCCTACGAATTGGACTAAGCCGGGGAACGGAGTCTGATGTCACATGTGCTTCATCGGAGGAGACGGGGCATCTGCAAGCTGGATTTTGTGGAGGATGCTGCGGCAAGTGATACACAGAGGGCTCAAGGCTTCGTTCTACTGGCTGGGCTTATTCGTTAGCAGGCACCCCGTTTTCTTCCTCACTGTCCCCGCGGTCCTCACCATCATTTTCGGATCTACCGTGCTGAGCCGATTCAAGCCGGAGACGGACCTGGAGGTGCTGGTCGCTCCTACTCACAGCCTGGCCAAGATCGAGCGGAGTCTCGCCAACAGCCTGTTTCCCATCGACCAGTCGAAGCACAAGCTGTACTCGGATTTGCACACTCCGGGCAGATATGGCAGGCTGATCCTGCTCGCCAAGTCCGGGGGGAACATCCTGGAGCTGGCCGACCAGGTCCTGCAGGTCCACAAGCAGGTGTTGGATTTGCGCGTCAATTACAAGGGATTCAATTACACGTTCGCGCACCTCTGCGTGTTGAGCCACAGGGACAAGCGCTGCCTCTTGGATGATATCATCACCATCTTCGAAGATATCAGGCAGGCTGTGCTTTCCAACAGCACTTTCCATAAGGTGCCCGTGAGCTATCCCAACACAACATTAAAGGTGAGCTTTGATTGCACACTGCAGCTCCTCTTACATGAATGCCATCCAGGCCTGTGCACACAACAGCCCCCCAAAATCTATCTATGTGAGTCGTGGTGACAGTGCAGCAGCAGCAGCCAGCATGTGAATAGATGTAGCAGGCTGGCCCTCAGAGCTTGCCATAATTTCTGAATGAACGCAGTGGGCTTGTATTCGCTTAGGCAGTGATGTGGGGATACAGATTGCTACATATATCAACCCTCCCCATAACACAGACAGCCGGCTTTGCAGTTTTCACCCTTTCTTGTTGGTGCAGGTGAATTGATTGGATGCATGTATCCCCTCATTGCCTGCTCTGCTCTTTACACACACATACACACACACACACAAAGGGATACCCTGTCTTTTTTGATGCAGTGTCTCCCTCTTGCCTACTCCTGGCTGCACATGCAGCATGACATGTCTACAGTAGCTTATAGACTCTCTGGCCTGCCTGGATTCTTTCTCTCAGTTTCCCTCAGTGAGATCAGACTGCATACATGCAGCTGCATCAATCAGGCTTTCAGCAGAAGTAGCCCACACCAAAACGTAGCAAAATGCTGCATGTAGCCATAAAGGTGCACATTCAGTTAGCCCCCTTGAATTCATCAAGTGCAGATGTGCTCTGCAGATGGAGCCTGGTGCTGTTTGTCTGTCTGATCAGGTGTGAAGCTTTTACATGGAAGATGTGTTCCTCACATACATAAAGTGCAGCATATGGTTATGAGTTTATTTGAATTTGCTGCGTGTGTGTCAGTAATGTGTTGCTTTGAGGCGCGTTCACCGTGCTGTACATATTTATTAAATAATGAACACACACGATAACAACCAGCTTAGGGAACTAGATTGTGAGGTACATCCTACTGTTCACCGCTTTTTCCCTATCTGCTAAACATACACTGTAGGCCCGAACTGACACAAGCACATATTTAATCTATCACAGGCCTGGTCTCCAGCATGGTGGGTTGCAACTTCCAATAAGATGTGCCACAGCAGTGTGAGCTGTCCGAGCAGCACCAGTGGTCTCAGTGGAGTAGTGAGGGCATTTGTCGTCCTGTTGCAGACTGTTTGGCTCTTAATATTCGGGTGAAGGGATGCAAAGTGTATTCCTGTTTTTAATCACAAGTGGGAGTGACTTTTGCAGCTTTTTGTCAAAATAAGCCTGTTTATTTCATTTTTTGCACTCATGCAAATATGATTGGCTCTATGTATTGTTGCTGTCCACTAAGTCAATCAATGAATCAGTGGAATTATTTGTCATATGAAATTCAACAGGGTACAGTTCCAGTGAAAACAATGCATCTTTAAATGTGGGTATTTAGAATTTTTCAGATAAACTAGCTAAGGTAATAAACTCTGATTGATCCAAACTCTGTTCAGAAAACAAGCATTTTAAAAGTTGCTTGCTTGTGGTGTTGCAGACAGACCTGACAAAGCATGAGTTCAGACTTTTTACACAACACTGTCATGTTGTACCTATTTCAGCAAACTTTTAATTGCCATTAAATCACAACAAGCTCACTTTATTCTGGGTTCATACTGCTGCACACCTACTTATACAGTCATCCAGACACAGTTCCTGGTGAAGGGGATGAAATCAATCTAGCCGTTTGCACCTCCGGATGATATTTTTAATCCATACCTTAAGCGAATGGTTTTCCAACATGTTGGGGACCACAAAGGGTACGAAGTGGCAATAGTGGTGACGAAAAGTAATATTGACATTGTTTTCACTGGCATGTCCTGCATGACTTACATGGGTAAACACAAATGTGATTCTGCAGCCAAACTTGCAGAGTGCTGAAATTGAAAGCAAACAGTACGGCGATGCCCACATGCTCCATCGGCCTAAATGTGGCCTGCAACAGACAGAATTACCTTTGACATGTACCTGCAGTTGTTAATCGTTTGCGGTTACCAGCTGAAGGAGTCAGCAGGTGTCACAATTTCTGTTCCAATTTGAAAATTGATCAAATGGAGCTTTCAGTTTCAATTTGCGAAATCAATAGCAAGATGGGCAAAAAGGAACATTTGACCATATGGTCCTCGTATGTTACATTCCAAAACATATAGCAGGCACATCACATTTTATACCACGACAGCTGTCTTTTTGATGTGAATGAGTTATCAGGGCACAACTCTGTTGACCTTTATGGGTCAAGACGATAGAGGATAAAACAATCAATAAAAAAGTTTTAATAATAATTATGAATCATAAATGAGCTCAAAAAAGGATTTAGCTGATTGGTCCAGTATTACTAGACATTAGCTGTGAATAGACAGACTGACAGTCTGACAGATGGATAGATACATACACACAAACAACCACATGTATGATTCTCTTCAGGCGAAAGCCTGGAGTGCATAATTATATGAAAATGTAGTGGCACAAATCTGAAAACAGGGCTGGTGTTTTGGCTTAAAAAATTTTTGGAGGGACATGATTTTCACAAGGCATTAACGATAATCACCTCTTTTTGTAGCAGACATTTCGACTGGTCACAGCAGGAAAAACACAGGTATAATTAATAACATTAATGATGGCTCAGTTCCATTAAGTGTCCAAGTGAGCAAGCACAAACAATGCCAGGACCTCCCTGAAGTGGAATGCAGCCATAATTAATGTCATTAATTATGCATGTGCTTTTCTGCTATGACATGTACAATGGCTGTCATGAAAAAAAACTATATTACTGTACTCTATCATGACACACAGTAAGCTTCACAAATGAACCGAAATGACTGTTTTGAAGTTCATTATGAATAGAAAATAGACATTTTTAGTTCTGGAGAACCACCACAATTAGAATGAGTCACTTCACTGTCTTATCATAGGAGCAATACAGAGCCACCCAGGAGAGTCAGATAGTTACTATATTTGGTATTAAATTAGTTTATGCTACAGACATATATGCAGAAATATCTCTTTTTAAATAACTTTTTTGTGTCTTAGTATTTCTCACAATCATTCTGCCTTTTGATTTATAAAGGACTAGTTCACCTCATACTGAAGTTAGATGCATTTTCCCATGAACGCTATAGGGATTGATCAATATATTTGTTTCATGGCCAATTCTGCCATGATTACAAGGAATCAAGGACACCAATAACCGACATCTGGAACCAGTATATGTTAATTTGTGGAAAAAATATAAATCTCACAGTCAATATTCCTAATAACACAAACTTTAACAAAGAAATTAGTTCAAATGCTTTCAAACATACCTAACACCACACTGCCACTTTATTAGGTACACCATGCTAGCTAATAAAGTGACTGCTGAGTGTACTGGACTATGAACTACACTGAAGACAGGAACCTCTACTGACCAGGGACGACAACAGAAATTAATAGCCGATACCAATACCGTACTTTAGTCAACCTAGTCAAGATTTCTTGAGTCAATTAGTGATTTTTCATGTTTTTTTCAGACTGAATGATATATTCTAAAGAAACACATCTGTTGGTTAAATCATTGAGAAGTTGGCAGTAACCGTAAGTTAAAGAATTAGTTTAGTTGAGGACAACCCTAAACAAATGTTGTTGTGTTTTTGCTTAAAGAGAATTCATAGAACCGTGGTTACACACATAACTCTCATTCTGTTTCATTCTTCCTGGCAGCCAGAGTTCATTGTCATCCAGGTATTTATACCGTCTCAGAGAGAACTAATAGAACCTTAGTTACATCTGTAGCTCTCTTTCATTCTTCCTGAGTTCATTGTCGTCCACGTTATTTTTATCGACTAAGCCGGTCAGGAAGAATTAATAGAGGCTTCCTTACATCTGTAACTCTTGTCTTGCTGTCAGTTTCTCCACTCTGCTTTGATCTCTGTGTGTCACCTTGAGCAGTGCACACGCACACGCACACGCGCACACACACACACACGAACCTGATGAGGGGTCAAACAATAGAAGGGAAAAGTGACAACATGACAGTCCGCTATTTTGTTACTTTGTGTTGCGGCAGCCTTTAGTCTTGATCTGCTATTACTTGTGATGTGTAACCAATCAGGTGGTTCTAAAGATAGGGAGACGCGGCTACATCAGTGACCTTACTGCTATCCAGCCACTTTAAAAAAAAATCTGCTGCTGCCCCAATACAGGATGGAAAATTACGTTTTGTTGGTGGTGCTGAGTCTTCAAGCTTTCCTAGGAAGTGTTCATAGTGAGGTCTGTGATTTATCCAGTGTAATAGGAACATTGCACTGTAAAACTTTTCAGTGTAAATTTACAGTAATAAACTGTCAGCTGCTTCACCTGCAAAGTACTGTTTTTTTTATTTATTTATTTTTTTTTTTTACAGTTTCTTAATGTATTTTAGAAATACATAGAGTTAAATACATTTGCAGTATAATACTGCACTACATGTTTTTTCTCCAAGATTGCATTATAATATATAGTAAGACACTGTGACAACAATACAGTAGAATACTGTTTAGATTTAACTCTAAATTTATATCTAAGGTTTACAGTGTTTTTGATTCAGATTGCACTGCAGCAGGGCTGAGGGCAGTCACCCCCCGCACGGCCCAATTGTTGAAAAACGCACTCTAAAGTGCCTTCTTGAGAGGCAAAACACACCTAAAGTGCCCTCTTCAGTAGCGACAACGCGATGACGTGTCCTCTTTTATCTTTTGGCCCCTGTCCTTCAAAAAGTCTGTGCACGCCCCTGCACTGCAGCAGTGGTTTGAGCCCCAAAAACAAAATCCCTTCACTTTTATTATTTTGTGGTGTTGGAAGAAGACTCTGAAAATATGATTTGAAGACACAACCATGGCCATTTTCTCAGTCTTCTCCTGTTCTCAAATTATGAATTGAGAAAACGATCAGTGTATTGGCTAGGGAGTGATGAAAATAGAGGCTGCAACTAACGATTATTTTTTATCATCTCTTGTTCTGCTGACCTTTCTTTTCAACTAATTGATTAATCATTTGGTCCATAAAATGTGGGGGAAAAAAGTGAAAGAGTGAAAAAAAAAGACATTTTCTCAACACCTTCAAATTATCCCCATGTCTAAGACAGAACAAAACCTCAATTTATTTTAATTAATATGGTATAAAACAGAAAATCTATGAGAAGGTTATGAGAATTGAAAAGCAAGAACCAATTTACATTTTGCTACAAAACAGTGATGGCCAATCAGAAAGTTAGCTACAGTATTCATGCATTAGCTCAGACACATTTGCATTATCATTAACTTCTCTCCAACATGGATTCCAGTTTTTCTGTTCTTGAAGGTTGATGTGACCTCCTTCCTCTCTACATCAGGCACTGTGCTCGCTCCATGTTCCTGAATCCTTCTTCTCTCCGTCTGCCTGTTTGACGAGCTGTCTCGGCTAATTCATTTGCCTGACTTTTATGCCTCATCCTCCTCTTTGATGTCACAACTGAGGTTTATTTTTGTGCTTGTTATACAGACATAGTCTTCATAAAAGTCCTCCTTTTTGCTGAGCTGAACTTTAGCTCTTATCCCAGGAGGAAATGCTTAAAATATGTATTTTTTGTTTTGCTCTGTCTGCTGTATTTTTAGCTGTGTTATCATTTTAAACTGTCAGGTGTGACAAAAGTAAAAATACATTAAACATTATGAATAAAAAAGAGACAGAAAATTGGATTTCAAGAACAAACGTGATTAGACAATTGAATCATTTTAAGAAGAACTATATCCAATATAGAAATGGATATCAAAGTACAAACATCCTGCCAGCTCTTGTACAGTGGTTTTTACCAACAGCACCCACATCACTGTGCCAATGTCGGAGGGTTAATTAGAGCTTGCTGATTGCTAGGTGAAGTGCCAAAGTAGTTATAGCGACAGATTGGACATATGGCAATGCTGGTATGTGATTATCTGCTGATAGCCAATGGGGCCCAAATATTGGAGTTTTAGCTTACTGACGGTCAGGGCATAGTTTGTCACATCATACAAATATGCACTCCAGTTGCCAAAATGTTATAGATTCACATGTGTTGTGGTTGAATACAGAAGTCCAGAACAGCCATGACTGAACATTACATTACATTACATTTCAATGTTAACTTATCATCTCGTGATCTTGGGTTTAAAAGATCACCACTATAAAATGACCTTCATTTTACTAACAAGCCAGTGAATAATATTCCCGACAGCCACTTGTTTTTGTTTTTTGAGGCTGATACTGATATTAAGTTTTTAAAAAAAGTCCAGTGATAAATCAGAGAGCACAGACCTCCACCAAGGCAATAGGGTCAGTTACGCAATACCAAATTGCACACTTGAAGGATTGTATTGAAAGCATGTATTTTGGGAGTACACTGGCATTGAAATATTGCATCCACTAGATGGCGGCAGTTAGTGAAGGCAATATGGTCACTGACGCAATAATAGCTGTAAGGATACAACATAAAACATAATTTAAATATAGATCCTTAAGGTGACTTTTTAGCCTTGCATGGCCCTACCGCCAGCAATGTCAGCTGGCCAGTTCGTTTGATGTTCTTTTAGTCCTATTATGAAAATGTTAATTAATGGATTTCCAAGAACTACATAGCTTGATGTTTTTCTCTGAATGAGTTTCAATTCCTTGACGTGTGCCCTTGCACCAGTTTTCAGTTTGAACCTAATGTTTATGATAGGGATAGGTCGCAGTTTTCGAATGGTCATTAAATGATCAAAAGTTCTCGTGGCTATTGACTGCCTGTGTGGCTCAGCTTGACATTTTTAATGAGGGTGAATAGAATTTGCTACGGTATCTTCTCATACTAATTATTTCAGAAGTTGAATGCATAAGGCTTTAACTGAAATTGTAGAGAAATATTTTCAGCTGTACATTGACCATGTTTATATGCATGTACAGAAATACAGAGTAATGCAATTCAAGACTATAGTTGGATTTAACTACACTGGAGCATTCCCATAAAAATGTGTCTAAGGTATACAGGCATACAGGAGTTGAACAATGAGGCTAAATGAATGAATGAATGAATGAAGAAACTCCTGCGCAAAGCTGTTGAAAAACAGCAGGAAAGATGTCTTGTTTGGCACTAGTCTCCTCTGTTGTGACAGAGAGCCCTGTCCTGAGCTGTATGCACTGTGGTATTCTGAAGTAATGGAGGCTGGGGTAGCTTGTGACTAGAAGATTGCCAGTAGGAGTCCAGTTTATTATTATTATTGGTGATGTAAAACAAATCTACATTATTTTACGTTGTATTTCAGATTTCCTGAGAAATTTGAGTTTTGGCTTTATCATGATACGACTGCATTGGAAGACGATAAATAATCATAAATGAATTATTGCCCAGCCCTATCTTAGCATGCTAACAGGCTAAACTATGATAGCCAACATGGTTCACGTTATTCCTTCTTAGCATTCACATGTTAGCACTATCAAAGCATGGGTTTGTGTAAGTACAATTGATTATCAGTTTTGTTACAGATTCATTTTCTGTCATTTAAATATTGATCGATCAAATAACCCAGTACTGCAGTTTTTCTATATTGTAGCACTGTAATACCTCAGATATATGTTGTTGTTATCACCAACATACTTTTCATTTTATTAACCTTTTCTCTTTTTTTTTACCAGTTACCCTGCAATAAAAAGGTTTTTATCTTGAAAGGTTGAATGAATCAACAAGCCCTTAATTTTGCTCACCTACCTGCACATAACCTATGAGTACGTTGTAATTCCTGCCTGTGTCAGTGTGCTTTACCTTGTGTCCTGGCCCCTTCTGATCCGGTTTTGTTCTGTCAGGCTAAGCAGTTTGACCTCATTATTCATGATGCTCATGTTAGCTGTGATCTGTGTGGATTTGATATCTTTAGGCTTGTTATTTTGCCCTAACCACTGGGTCAACATAGAAGTATCTTTCTCCACGATATGACTAAAAAGAACTGGGTACAAGATATCAGGTAAAGCACACTGTAGACATCTTTGATGTCTCAAGATAATGAGATAATTAAGTTGCCATCTTGTGATAATAGGGGACCTTTTAAAAGAGCAAGTCTGGCTTCTCTGGGCTTCCATAGATAAAAGCTCTGATGGTTGAAATTAATTTACATAAAAAGAGGTGTACTACTTCTGCACTACATACATATTCCAACACTAATACTATTGTGTTTGACAAGATAAAGCTTCTTGTCACATCCAGTGAAATTGAGTGCTGGATTGAATTAAGTTATTGGGTAGTTTGGATTGTATACTGCATGGCAATGTCAAGCTAAGGTCAACGTTTGTTTTACACCCCCCGTTCTCCTTAATAAATCATAAAATTGGAGGTGAGAGCGGCAGTGGCGAGGCAGCAAGGGAACTGATATGCAGAAGGAGCTGTGTGACAGTTTAAATGCTGCAGCAGAGGGGACGTGATTGAAGGATGGGGCACTGGAATTGCGGGGCTTTCCACAAGGATACGGAGTAGCCAGCCAGTGGGAAAAAGTAGAAAGTCAGGGGTTGCCCCTGGAGAGGAACTAATAGCCCAGAATTAGGGCCACTGGCACATTCTAATGTCACTCTTCCTCCATTTGCACTGATCTTAATTATTATAAATCTAAATGAGTTTGCCTACTCCATTGTAAACATGTAATGAGTCATTGTAAAGGTACATTTTTGACTGGTCATATATAACTATTGGAATTAAGAATAATCAGACGTTATTAATTATTTATTTATTGACACTGTCACTGTAAGGTTTGCCAAGACATTCCACAGTGATGGTTTTAAAAGAAGCATACACACCGATTGCAAGAAAGCAGTGGTGTGCAGTCAGGTGAGGCAGGGTAGGCAGTGCCTCACCGAGGCTAATGAGAAAAAAGAAAGGGAAAAAAAATATAACTATATATGTATATATTTGTGTTTTGGTTGTTGATTTATTGTTGTAAAAATTTAAAATGAAAATGTGAACAGTATAAGGAATGCCACTACTCAGGAGAGCTTGTTTTCAAAGCTGACATCTGTGAATCAGGAGGCTGAGGCAGACTCAACCTCTGCCTCTCTGCCCTGTGTGAAATGAACGCAAACAGTTTAGGAGGTTCGCGCATGCGTAGTCTGTTCTCACGCTGTCTCCATTGCGCATCACTGAAAATTAATTAATTGGCAGTAATTGTGTGCGAGCTATAATCCACTGATATCAATAACTAGCTAAATTTTGGACAGCGGTATTTTGACTGACTTTGCAGAGGTTTTAACATTGATATAAAAAATTATAACAATAATAATAATTGTTGCTGTTGTTGTTGCTCTTGTTATTGCTATTATATATATATACATACATACATATTTCTTGCACATTACTGCAAGAAAGTATCATAATTGCTCATGAAAGAGGAATTCTTCTAAGGTTCACAAGCAGAGATTGGGAGGAAGTTCACCTCTTTGTGAAAAAAAGTGGACAAATTATTCAAACAATAAACGATGAACGACCATTCTCAGCACACAATTGTAAGGAATCTAGTGACTTTTTTCAACTAGAAAACATGGCTAATTATCACAGAAGATATTCTCTTTTAGAAAGATTTATTTTTAGAAAGGTTTATTCTCTAAAAACACTCTTGTGAACAGGATAGGACGGCACCGTAGTACTTGTTGGAACCACACAGCGATAAATAATAAAAAAATTTATGAGCATTTTCTCTTACCTATTAATTTAGAACTAATGCAAAAGGTTTTAATTAAAATATGGAGAAATTAGAATAGACTGACCTGCCTGCAGTCCAGACCTATTTCCCATTGAAAATCCGTGGCGCATTATGGAGCTTAAGATGAAACTGAACACAAACTGAAGTCATATATCAAGCAAGAATGGAAAAGAAGTTTGCCTTTCGAAAACGTTGGTCAGTCAGCGTCCTCAGTTCCTGTTGTTAAAGAAAAGCTGATGTAACACAGTACTAAACATGCCTCTGTGTGTCAGGCATCAAATTCAGAATAAGTGTGTGTGTACAAAAAAAAACTGAAATCTATCAGTTCATGTATTTATATATAATGTGTTTATACACTTGCCAATTAAATATACGCTAGAAACTGTCTAAGTGTTTTGGAATCAGGGTTGTAAATGAACTCTTATTCAACAAGAATAAACAAGGTAAATTTAAAGGGGACCATATTTTTAATCCTACGTCCCCAGTTTCTTTGGCACCATTGCCTGTTTTGTGTGTGTGTTTGCAACGCGTCCTACACCTGTGAGGTGCAGCTGAGCCTGCGAGGAGCCGGTGCAGACAGCTGCATGGATAAAGAGTCTGTTACGTGAGTCGTGCGAGTGAAACACTGGGTGAGAGATGGCTCTGCTGTAAAAAGAGCAATGTACATAAAGATAATGCAACGACTCACTGCTCTATTCAGGACACAACCTCTCAGCTGAGTGGGCGCCGACACACACAAACACACATTGATATAAAGCACGAGACTGCTGTAGAAAGACAGGCACATTTCTCCATGAAAAGGCTTGCATTATTGGAGGCGAGTGTTGGTTACATCCACAAACATAGCAAGTTAGAAGTATTTTTTTGTTATTACAATAAAGAGTTAATATTATAAAGTAGCCTACTGGATTTACATGAGCAGATCTAGAACTGGCTGATGGCTTTAGCTATATTTGTCGATAACTGACTTGCCCTAGGGTGTGTTTGATTGCTTAGCAATAATAGGCAGTGCATCCTCAGATGTCTCCTGCAATGCCATTAAAACCCTTAATTAAACTCTAAGCATAAAATAGATTTTAAAGAATATGTGCTTAGAATCATTTGGTATGAGAAAAGAATTTTATGAAATGACAGCACACTCACTGTGGTATGAAATGACTTAATACTGTTAAATTATTGCCAACATGGCTGCCTATGAATAAAGGGAAGTACAAATAATACCCTAAAAATGGGGTAGTTGTGGCCAAAAATTCATAATTCAGTATTTTCTGAGCATCACTTCGGGGTTATTTCTCAGTAAAAACCATAAACTGATAAGGTTTTAATTTTGTGACATTATCAAGAAATAAAATGTTGCATCTATCTATCTATCTATGGAAAGGTTGCCTTATAAAACAGTATATTAGCATTATCCTAATTATATGGTTTCTCTGTTTAAATGTGTTCATGTGACTTGGAAGCTTTTCTTCTCACCTCTCCCACCTATCACCTCCATCTTTTCTCAGAAAGCTCGAGAGGTCTCACTTCCTCCCTTTTCACATACAGTATCACTTAACTCCACACAGAAATCACA
>CAFUXE010000457.1:389271-457056 GCA_903364295.1 Serranus cabrilla
CTTGCCCTAGGGTGTGTTTGATTGCTTAGCAATAATAGGCAGTGCATCCTCAGATGTCTCCTGCAATGCCATTAAAACCCTTAATTAAACTCTAAGCATAAAATAGATTTTAAAGAATATGTGCTTGGAATCATTTGGTATGAGAGAAAAGAATTTTATGAAATGACAGCACACTCACTGTGGTATGAAATAACTTAATAATGTTAAATTATTGCCAACATGGCTGCCAATGAATAAAGAGAAGTACAAATAATCTGCTAAAAATGGTGCAGCTGTGGCCAAAATGCATAACGCAGTATTTTCTGAGCATCACTTCGGGGCTATTTCTCAGTAAAAACCATAAACTGATAAGGTTTTAATTTTGTGACATTATCAAGAATTTTTTTTTTGCACTTTTTATAAAGAACCCAGGGTGTTTTTATTTTATTGTGTATTTCAACCTTTCAACTCTGCTCTGTGATCTGTGATCTATCTATCTATCTATCTATGGAAAGGTTGCCTTATAAAACAGTATATTAGCATTATCTTAATTATATGGTTTCTCTGTTTAAATGTGTTCATGTGACTTGGAAGCTCTTCTTCTCACCTCTCCCACCTATCACCTCCATCTTTTCTCAGAAAGCTCGAGAGGTCTCACTTCCTCCCTTTTCACATACAGTATCACTTAACTCCACACAGATATCACACATATACTCCTTTTGTGTGGTGCCCCATCCCCCAGCTACTCTCATTCTTTCTCTTACACACACACACACACTGAGAACTATATTTTCTCTTTGTTAACGGGTGCCAAAAACAAGAATAGAAAACAAAGCTTGAGTCTCTTTAAAAAGCTGAACCACACAGACGCTTGCAGGTGATATAGAAATGATTGCCCTGATTATGTCTCATTATTCACTACAATCCCCATTAGGGGTGGAGTGGTTCAAAAAAATTCATGGTTTGGTTCAGAACACAGTTTTCTGGGGCCTTGATGATTTCAATATGATTTGCATTTACGTATTTATTCTGCAAAAAAAGTTAGCAACCGTTTTCCTAAACAAAATTCTGGCTAAGAACACACGGATTAAATATAAATTGCAGCACATTGACTATTCCCTGTCATGTCTGTCCATGCTGTGTTAATGAGGAGATGGCAGATCACATAGCCCAATTATTTAATCATATCCTGAAATTCACAAGTGATTGGGCTGTATGTCTTCCGCTATAAACACCCCCAATGCTTTAGTTCTGTTTGCCGTCTGAATGTGCATGGAGAGGCTGTTGAACTGCTGCAGGGGAAAGTTGTTCTTTCCTACCCGACTTTCTCCTCCTCGCGCTGTCATTGGACACGCTGGCCTGATGTCTTTGTAAATGCGCCATCATGTTGAAAGTAGCATAAGCCAAATGTGCTGAACAATGCTTGCACACAGTCCCCATTTTATCCACCACTCTTTTTTCAATTTAACACTCTCATAATGCTGACCAAAACGAGGTCTTCTGATTGTAATTTGTCTTGTCTACTTGTTATTTTGAAGACTGACTGACAGGTGCTCTTGGCACCTTATCCGGGCTAACTGAGAATATTCACTGTTTTTTGACACAAAGCATTTTTCCTCCAGTTACTTAATTTATTTTTTTACTTACATCTACATCCAACCATTAATTTCCTTTTGCCTATCCAACCCAAGATACTTTAACTCCTTCAGTAACTTTCTCCCAATCCAGAGGGGCCAGTCCATCGTTTTCTGGCAGAGAACCATGGTCTTAGACTCGATGACTTAAATCTGTGAGGCTAAAATGTACTGTATAACACATAATGCTTCCAAATTGTGACTGACGAACCAAATGGGTCAAATTTTCTAATAGAGCTGTCCCATACCTACAAAGCATACATATGTTTCAGCTCTGCACACAGTCTAAACATGTATATCCTCAGTGTGGGCTGCAGAAGTTTAAAGATAAGTGCGTTGTAACTATTGAGATTCATTTTAAATGCTTTAGTGAAGTTAGAAAGTCAGCGTGGTAGATTAATTTGGGCTTTGTGCAATTACACAAGTGAAATTAGAGCTGAAGCTTTCCGGGTTCCCTAAGCAATTACTGAGTGATTACATTACATAAACACACTTGTACACTGTCATGAATTGACAGATTTGAAGCAGTGAGTAGGAGTGTTTTGAGAGTAATAATGTTGCACAGGAATAATGTGCAGATCTTGCCTGATAAATTGATATATTACGGGTTGTCAGTAGCAGGATATCTGGCTCTAAGAGGAAACCTGGCTGTTGACTTATGAATTATGAGACTTTAAGGTGCAGTGTCCACCACCACTAATTTATTCTGCTGCCCACATAATGCTACTGCAGAATAACTCATCCACTTTTTTTTCCTCACTGCAGTAAATTGTTTACAGTAATTGAAGCAAACAATCACCGGGATTTATATATCTAGAAGCTTGAGATTTATATCACGCTCCCTGCTGAGAAACAGCAAACTGTGGCTGCTTGATTGTGCTGGATTATTGTGTTCATAACAAGATAAATCATATCTACAATAAGCTGCAAATTAATGGTGACATTTTTCAAGTTGCAACAATAAAACAGTGTGATGCGGGCATTCTAATTCAAATCACAATGGTGTGTGGGTGTGTGATATAATAAATATTTAATCAGGAAAGCAAGACAGTGTTTTAATATACTGTCAGTATAAAGCTTTAATATATGTGCATTAACTCTTTAATCAAGATAAAATTCAGGACATTTACTGTATTTTTAAATGGGTGGTACACCCAGGTGGCCGTAACTCATGAAAGCCAAAGTGTGAAAGTGTATTAGGATTTATAAAATATACTGTTCCTGGCTTAGTTAGATGTGACAATGAATCCCCAAGTTGAACGGTATAACTTTACTTCCTGTTTAAGAGCTTAGAATATATGTTCTGCTTTTGATAGCTACTTAGACATTTACTCACCTGGTAGAGCATGCACCCGTAAACTTAAGCCTGAGTCCTACCTGCAGCGGCATGGGTTCAATTCCAACTCATAGCCCTTTCAGCCTTTTCAGCTACAGTGATTCATGTTAGCTAGCAGATCTGTAATTGGCAGAGCATTACAATGTCTGTTTCTCTTGCTAGTTTTAGGCTCAGAGCTTTGTATTTGGGAGTCTACTGAGCTAACTGCACAGGATTTTTTTGGTTTGGTTTTAGCTGTGGCCAACAGTTGCTAAGAAATTAAGAAATTGTTGTCAACACCAGGTAGTGTCTTTTAGCTTCCCACTGTTGGATGCTTCAATACAGATTCTGCAGTCATACTCTGAAAACCACACCCACTGGAGAGGAAACTATTGGTGCCATACAACCAAGGGCCTGTTCTAGCTAAAAACATTTGCTGAAATTATTATTTAGCGCTGGCAAAGAGGACAAGTTAACTGTTAGCAAGCTAATGTTAGCTACGTGTTTGCAAGCTATGGCACTTGAAACAAAATACCGCATAGATTTCTTATTTATTTCCACATTCCAGAACAACACAAGATGTCAAAATGCTTAAGTTTAACTTACAGAAATGTAGTTAGCTTTGATATATTGATTGAATATATGATTTAGTGCCAAAATGTTTGCTGCTTGGAACATTAGGTATGGTAACAGGATCCCACAGTTTCTTCCATTGTTACTGCTGACGTCTCACAACCTTGTAAGAGCTAAAGATCTTTGCTTTTTTGTTTGTCAGCTTATAAAAACTTGCCCACCCTGTTGATGCATTTTACCAAACAGCAGCTTTACGACAATATTATGTTGCTTGCTAGTAGATGGAATTGACAAAGGAGGCTCCTTCATTCAATACAAAGTCAATGAAGTGAAATGGATTGTTTTTCCCTCTGGTGGGGCTTAAATACGCTCTGTCTGTATCAGCAGTCAAATGACTAACATTACAGACAACACCACATGCTATAAAATGCTATCAAAGTTACCAAAAAGTCGGGTACATACCTGCAGAAATACTACAATCACACTACTAATACACACAGCACTAACATGACAAATATGCTCCTGTAGGCTCACTTAACTAGCTTCAAAACAAACCTTCTGAGACCTTTGGGTGACTGCTAGTAGCAAAATTTGAACAAGAAGTTTACTTCAGATAAATCTTATTTACCATCCTCCTCAGCTCCTTATTTATTTTACGGCTGCTTATAGGATACTTCAAAAAATTAGATACTGTAACTTAACTCATAATAATTCCCTACATACTGTTCTACCTTGGCAACATTTATAAGTAAGGTTGAGCTGGCAATAACCTCAGTTCTCTATTTCTTCCTGACAGACTGACAGATCCCCTTTTATTGCCCTAGCTGCCTCACTGAGTTCTTCACTACTCTGCACAATTCTTATTGCACAATCACATTATCTCCAAACTCTTGCCACTGTGATGTCTTGCATGCACTTTATGATTAAATGAATCCAGTCTCTACAATGAAACAGCACATCAACCTTCACAGCCAGTTCTTTCCACAGCCGTAAGGTGAGTTCAAGTTAAATGGTAAATCAACACTGAAGCAAATAGGACAGTGCTGCTGCATTGCTCTGTGTGGGCTGGAACTGTCCAGCACTGCTGGCTGCTCCCCAATCACTAGTGCTATCCAAGCTTTTCAAATGATTGCATTGGTTGAATGATGTATTTTTTGTTTATGTAATACGGCTAATGCTAGATATCTGTAAATCCCTTACAGGATGGCCGTGTGTCCTTTATCGGCCACCAGCTTGGCGGTGTGTCCTTCTCGCCCAACAGCCGTGACCAGCAGGTCAAGTTCGCCCGCGCTGTCCAGATCACCTACTACCTCCGCAACCACGGACCTGTGGTGCAGGATGCCATCGCCGAACGCTGGGAGAACGAGTTCTGTGCCCTGGTCAGCAGGCTGTCCACGGGCGAGGCGCCCCACACACCTGACCAGCTCCACATCCAGTCGCTCACCTCCTTCAGCCTGTGGCGGGACTTCCACCAGACGGGCGTGCTGGCCAAGGGCGAGGTGCTGGTCAGCCTGGTGCTGGTGCTCCTGGCCGCCACCATCTCCAGCTCCATGAGGGACTGCCTGAGAGGGAAGCCGTTCCTGGGCCTGCTGGGCGTCTTGACCATCTGCATCGCCAACGTGACAGCCGCAGGGATCTTCTTTATATCGGATGGGAAGTTCAACTCCACACTGCTGGGAATCCCATTCTTTGCTATGGGTGAGTGGGATTGACACTGACTGTGTTTTGTGTGTGTGTGTGTGTGTGTGTGTAGTGGTGGGTAAAGGGGCTTATCAGGGGTTGACACTCACATCGGGTTGATTGGGGAAGGGATTATCAGTATTGTGATGGGCTTTTCCTCTGAGAGGATGCCGGCAGTTCATTGTAGTTGTTGCAAACAGGGAGAGTCGCATATGTGAGTCCATATCTGTGTGTTAATGTGGACCATGGAGCTGCGTTAGTGACACACATTCTGTGGTCAGATGTTTTCCTTCTTTTCCTGTGATTTTTAAGCTGCTGTGGAAGATTTATCATTATTTCACTGAGCTTCAAGTGATGTTAGCCTTACTGTAGTAGTAACATTATTAAACTCTGTATGTTAACTGCAAGAGGAGCTACACAAGGGTAATAAGAATTAGAAGTACTGTGTGAGAAAGAAAGAGCTGGAATTTATTATATAACCACATATGAATACAACGTCGTTTCCAAAACGTTGCGACATTGTTCATTTCCTTCATTCATTAGTCTTAACTGCTTATCCAAACGTGTGTTGCAGTCGGCTGGGGCTGATTCCAGCTGCATTGGGCGAGAGGCAGGGTACACCCTGGACAGGTCACAAGACTATCACAGGGCAGACACACAGAGACAGACAACCAGACACACTCTCATTCACACCTATGGGCAATTGTCTTTTGGACACTGGGAGAAGGCCGGTGTGTGTGTGTGTCTCCTGCTGTGAAGCGAGAGTTCACCACCGTGTCGCCCAGTCATTTGCAACTCCTAAGCAACCTACATTCAGCACAGAAAAGACATCTGTTTCATGCTTTTTGTTGTCATTTATATTTTACACAGCCTCCAAACTATTTTGGAATTGAGGTTGCATATTTAATTCATGCTTCAAATTTGAATTTAAAGTCACATTTCAGTGGTCTCACACATATAAAGTAGTTGTTTTGTAAAAGTCTGCATTCAAAGCATCAGTAACTGAAAATAGTATGACAGGGTGGTAACCTAGCAACAGCATCAGTTATTGTTCGTAACAGAAACGGATGTTCTCTCTCTCTCTCTCTCTTTCTGTTTTTTAAAGCTATTAAGAAACTTTTAAGGGTATTGTCATGCTGTAGCGCCATGTCAAAACAAAAGCTGAGACTGTTGGTGAAACAGCAACAAGCTACAAAACTACATTTTGGGAAGCCTGACCACCTAGCCATCCTGTTATAGCCAACTTACATCATGAGGCTGACAGTTAGTACAGTGAAGATGTGGACTGACTGCAGGGCTGCTTGGACAGAAAACATCCTTAAATACACAGACACTGTAAGCAGCTACAGCAACTGGTGCACCTCCATGTGTGTGGACTTTTCATGTATTCCCTTATCAACAGCCTTCGTTCAATGCAGATGTACACATGAAGATCAGAAAGCTAGGAGTCAGAGGATACCACGTAGCATTAGCATGCCCAGAGCATCAGTAACTGAAGATAGGGTCCTCACCGAGCAACAGCATCAGCATTTATTGTTTGTAACAGAAACTGTTTTTCTCTAAGTATTTGACAGCGCTATGTCAAAACTAGAAAAGCTGAAATAGTGATTAGATGCAGCTTTCTGTAAAAAAAAAAAAAGAAGCAAAGGGCATTTCAGCCTGAAACTGAACGACTCCTTTCCAGAGCCGCATCTCAATGCCGGAGTGACACCATATTTGAGTAACATTCTGCAGCATTAATACACAGCGAAAACGATAATGGAGTGAAAAAGCTACTTAGTGCTACAGGGTGGCGTTTTGGCAATGCAAATTGCATCAGATGCATGGGATGCTACATCTGAAACTGAAGCTTTGCTACAGAAAGCAATACCGATGTAGGAGAGGAGGCCACGCTAGCACCTGACAGCAACCCATTGCTGTCGTGGAAGACATCTACCTCGGGGAGCTCTGTCAGAGTTGAATGAGCGTTATCCACTACTGGGAATAATAGTATAATAGGGGGAGGAGGGAGTGGCACTCTAGGCCACCAGAATGGTATGTAGATTATGGCATAAAATACAGTTCACTGGCTCCTGGAAGAACCAGCACTAACGCTGGCATTAGTTAAATAAAAAAGCCATAACTGCAGTTATTTCTGACATAGATAACAAAAAAAACAGAATCCATGCCATTGTCATGAAAATTATTTTCTTTTCAGTATTTAAAATTAACAACAGACAAACATTCTGTAGACATGCTTTAAGTCCGGGTAAAGTAAAATGAGATATTTTATTAAAAACATGTTAAAAACTTGAAAACTATGACTTGATTTAGGAGTTAGGGCATGGAACAGTCCTCCAGCCGACACTTTTTTTCTGGTGTTTGGAAAACTTAGATCACAAATACATTTTTGCTTTACCCAGACTTTAATATGTCTCGCTCTTTTTCTCTGCCTTATACCTTTTTTCCCCTACTTTGTCCTATCTTTGCTTCTTCAGATATACTTTGTCCATTGAAACTACAGTATATCTTGCATTTCCTCCCTGTGCGCTCATAAGGTCACTGGATCCCTGGGGCTTTGGTGCAGCTCTGCTGCAGGCCGGCTGACATACCTGAAGTTTAAGTAAGACTCAGGAACAGGAGGCTGGATCAGCTCCTTGTGACCTAGAGGCAGCAGAGGAGAGGAGAGGAGAGAAGAGGAGAGGGGGGGTAGTGTGATGGAGGGGTGGGATGGTGAGAGAGGCTAACAAGGAAAGTCAAGGAGAGGAGAAAAATGTATGTGATGTATAGGAATGAACAAAAGGACGGTCTGGAAGAAGGAGACAGAGACAGATACAGAGGGACGAGGCAGAGGAGAGGGGAAGAGAGGGAGGAGGAGGAGAAGGGCAAAGGAGATGGAGAGGACTTGATTAAGTCTGTAATTTCATGTGACAGGACCTCAGAGGCAGCAGATGTCCACCCTCCTCTTGGGAGGTCCTGACTGAGACACACCCCTATCACTATATCAACGCCAGATCAGAGCTGATACTGAGAACTGAAATGGATACTGATATTCAAGCTGTAATGGCGGTGTGGCGCCCCCTGTTGAGACGTGATCATCATTAAAATAGTAGTAGTTTTGTTACTTCACCCCACGGAGTGGGACTGAAGTATTGTTTTGGGCAGCGGTGTCTGTCTGTCTGTCTGTGTTTCCGATGCATATACATCCTCTGGCCAACAGAGGGCGCTGCACTCTAACTGATTAGTGGGGTGAAGTCTGCCATCTCTGATTGCCTTGTTTATTAAGGTTTTTGAGCCATAATATTCGAAATTCAGAGAAACTGCAATGCCATGAAAAAAGATTTTGTTATTGTTGTTTTTTTGTGTTTTTTTTAAATCATATGATGCGGGAGTGAGTGTAGTTGTTTAAGCAAGAATGGCTACGAGAAGTAATCAATTAATAATCAAATCTGATGCATCTTTTTCCCTCAGTTGATATTCTTTCTTTATTACCTTCACTAAGAATTCTGCTTGGTGTGTCATAACAACCATACCTTTGACCACTAATCTTTAAACCTTTTATTCAAGTAAATAAAAAATAAAAAATTGGCAATGGACTCGCACAGCTCACAACAGTAGCTATCACCAGGTAGCGAAAAAGGGCAAACAATGGAATCATAGCACCAAGATTGGGGTTCAAATTGGGATTCTTACCATTTCTTGCTTTGTATCATACTTTTGCCATTAAACGTAATGCTCTCTACCTCGATGTTTCTTCACGGAAATTTGGAAACAAGGACAGTGTATCCTGTTCCTTTGTTGCTGGTGTGTTCAGAAGTAAGTTAACCAATCTCAGACCAGATCTCTCAGCCTCACTTCACTTTATTTACATCAGTGAGCTTGCAGAGCCCTGGAAGGATGCATGGGAGAAGGCCTTGGGAGTCTCTGCTGAACCCTCCAGGGGTCTTGCCTCACCAAACATCTGTCATAATATCAGATGTCATTGTAAAAAATAAGATATGTAGATAAGTTCAAGAACTATAATTTCCCCCAGAATTTTCTTAATTCACTATTGACGCCAGCCTGGGAGTTGTTTTTTCATTACCTCCACAGTTTAAACGGAATATCTAAAATATAGATGTTGAACAGGAGTACAGTAATACAGTATAGTGTCACCTCGAAATAAGTTCAAAGGCTTTTGGATTTTTGGAAGAATATTTTTGCATTCATTTTAAACTTCATTACATTATTCCTGTGCTAATGGGTTAGCCTGCAGCTACTGATATCTGTTGGCCATGGTGGTAACAAACTGCTGAGACAGAGTCATTCTGCACAGTCCCATGATTCATTTGTGCTGGTTATATATACCAGCCTATAGACCTAATTATAGTATCTGAATAAAGTTCCCCTGGCTCTTTCTACTCTACTGATACTACAAAGACAATTCAACTCACAGAGGGCTATTTAAAGTCAAAGTCTATCATTGAATCTTTGTAGAGGTTTATGTTTGCAGTAAAAAAAAACTGCCACAGTGCCTTTTTATTACCTACATTAGTAGAGGTTTAACATGCTACATATAGGTGCTAAAATATTCACTTATTAACTGGTAAATATTAAAGTCAGACATGTATAGTGGTGTTATCCCAAGAAGTTAAAAAAACACACTGTTTACTCCCAACATACTGCCCAGCATCAAATGGACTCACACAGTACGACATTTCGAGGTTAAAGAGATACTTATTTCCCTTATGAGTTGGTGGAGACCAAAACATGGCTAAAATTTTAAATGAATACTGCACCTTTTGGAGTAGAAATATCAGATTGATGAGTGAAGTTCGCCAGAATCTTTTACTTATTTATATTTGTTTGCTTTGTTTGTGGGTTTTTGCTCCGTCTGCCCTGGAGGTTTCAGGTTTCTTTGCTGGCATTTGTATATCAGGCAGTGACTGGCCTTCAAATTTGCGACGTACCCTGTGTGGCTTGTCCGGGATAGGTTTGAATCTCAGACATTAGGGAAGGGCAAAGATATCTCCTTGTAAAGGAATGTGAAAACACCTCGCTCGTGACAAACTTTGCACAGATAGAAGCCGGTCATGGTCAGTCATTTTAGGGGGCATAAACAAAGACAATGGTTGGATGGTTGGTGGTACGTCTTTCCAGAAGGAGCAATATAAAGAGAAGAAATTACTGGCAAAAGTGCAAATGAAATAAAACGGTAACATGACAGAGATAGTGGATAATTCAAACCTAATATTTTCTGCAATGAGGTGATAGTCCATGCTTATTGAAGTCAAGTACAGTAAGGTACAGTACTTATCCATACTCTGTATGACCTACCATATATCGCAGTCAGCATAAGCAGGCAGAAGGACATAGAAGTTAAGCAATGTATTGCGAGGACTGGGGCAGCAGAAAAGCATATTCAAGCCACCTAAAAAATGGCCAAAAAACAAACTGATGCAAGAAGGATATCAGCTAGAGTAAAGGAGAACGATTGGATGAACCCAAGGCTCAGCTTTTATAGGACCCAGGCGAGTCAAATCCGCTGACGACCCTGCAATGTCAGCCATCTGCCTGTTGAGGTTGGCCAGGGGAGCTTCCAGTCCCGACAAAACATGGCAAAACATTTATTTAAATGCAAAAGCATAATAAGAAATCATGGTTTGAATAGAATATCTGAAAGAAGTTATGGCTCCACAGCTTATGTCATTACTAAACCTGAGTGTAAGATGATTTCATTGACAAAGCTTGGAATTAATTTTTAAAATGAGATGTTTGTCAGTTTGTAAAGCACAGGCTGCTGCTGACTGGGTAACACTTCTGACACACCCTCCAAATGAGAGAAAACGTACTTCAAAGCCTGTTGCACATCGTTTTATGGAAATCACGTCGTTCCGTCCTAAAACCGTAGCAAAAGTGTGCAGTCCACTCTGACATTGAACATGCCCCAGGAGAACTCAAGACAGTGCGAGTCACGTCATACATTAATCCAGGTTCCATACCAAGGATCAAAACACAGATCTGCACAGAAATGTTACACTTGAAGAACAAACACAATAACCTGCTGTGTCGAAGTTTGCATTCCAGGTATGCAAGAGAGAAGTTTTCCCCTGAAGCTGGCGCAGCTTGTTGAATGTAAAGCTGTGAAATGGTTTCCCTTTATCTGTATCTTCAAAGCCTCCTTTAAAATCGTAGTAAAACTAATCCATTATTATCTCAGAACAATCTAGCTAATGTCATCTCAGGCCTTTGACTCGTGTAGAGAGAGAAACTCTACATGGGGCAGGTATCACCACGTGCGGGTGGACCTTTGTTTAATATGGAGCAGCTTCTCCCTCTTGTCTGTCTTCCCTGTGTCTATCTGCCATATCATCTGCGAACTGGCCAATTACTGCTGAGCTGAGCTTGTCACTTCCTTCTCTCTCTGGATACGTGAGGGCTGTTAGAAGTGTAAAAACAGAAAGGGAGAGGAGGAAAGGATAGAGAGCAGAGCAGGACTCATGAAACATACATGCTGCGACATCACAGAGGAAGTAACAGCTCAGTCTTTCTCTCACAGGCAGTGACAGGCAGCTCGGCATATTGATTTTCCCAAACTGTATTTTATTTACTTACCGCAACATGCAGCCACTGTACATCCCACAGGGACATGGTAGTGATGCCAAGCCATAATCCAATTTTTTCACCTCAGCCACATTTCACCCACAGTGAGAGCATAAATTCCAATGTCTGGGCTGTGTGCAGGTGTATTTGTTTTATTTTGGGAGGAGATTCAAGTAAGAAATGTGTTCTACCGTATTCGGACACAAATTTCACTTTCATACAAAGAAATCCTGTTTGTTGTCACAGCAGTATCGAATTTATTGTAATGCTGTTGGGGAGCGTCGCTGGTGTCGTGCCAGAACTGGAACTGAGTGAGTGGAAGAGGACATTACAGAGGAAAATAAGACAATAAGAAGAGAAAAAGGACAGAGTGGAAGCAAGAGTGTGCCAGACAAGAGTAAATCTCCAACTGGCTTTTTTGAGAGTTTCCCAAAACTAAAGTCTGCAAGACAGACACTGAGAAAGCCTTCTTGCTGTTGACCCAAGCGGCAACCTCTGTGGCTGCCTTTAACTGGTATCCTTCTCATGGTCAGCAGGGGGTGACTCCACTGGTTGCAAAAAGATGGCATTATGACAATGATTGTACTCATCACTTAATTTACTAATGCAATGACCATTCTCACATGAGCTCTGTATTGCAAGTTTAAGTCTTCTTCAACACAGAAGAGGAATTGAAATAGATGAGAAAGCAGGGTATGCTTTGGGGCATGTGTGTGCTCACTTCATCTAATTTCATTGTATAACTTTGCTCGCTTCAAAATGTCTTGTTCAGTGTTCAGTTGGACAAAGAGATTTGATTGCCTTAACTAAGCTAGTTAGCTAGCATTTAGTGTTAGGTGATGACAAAGCGTAATTCCGACTCAATATGGCAATGCCCAAAATGCCAAACTCGAGGCTTCAAAACTTGAGTCCACAAACCGTGGAATCAGTGCAACTTTCATTCATTCATTCATTGTCCTAAACCGCTCTTCCGAACCTGGGTCACGGGGGGTTGGAGCCGATCCCAGCTGACATTGGGCAAGGGCGGGGTACACCCTGGACAGGAAGCCAGTCTATCGCAGAGCTGATTCATAGAGACACAAAACCATTCACACCTACGGGCACCAATTAAACCTAAGCTGCATGTTTTTGGATTGTGGGAGGAAAGAAAAACCGGGAGAGAACCCACACCGACACGGGAGAACATGCAAACTTCACACAGAAGGGCCATAGGCCGGGATCAAACCGGCAACCCTCTTGCTGTGAGGCAAGAGTGCTAACCACTACACCACCGTGTGCCCTCAGTGGAACTTGACATTGATTATTTTTATACAGTCTATGGTGTTGGACTGGTAAGGGATATTAGCTGACTCGCTATATCTTGTGTTGCTGCACTTGCTGGATGCTTGGCAATGTTTTGGATGATCAGTAATGTAATCATGTACGAAAGGCTTGAATATAGCTGTTTATATTTGAAACAGCAATGTAGAAGTGAATTGCACTCTGAAACTGTAAAACACTAGTTCTATGTTGCTTTAACAAGGATGGAGCTATTGCTGACAAGTCAAAATGAAAATGGTCCATAGGTTTCCATGGTAATGATGTACAAGTTTGCTAAAATAGAAGTACAGTTTCCCTGGTAAATTGCAGTGATCTGCTCTTTTAACTATACACACTGCAGTTATGTTTAGACAAAGGAAGGATCATCAGAGATGTTTTCTAGAAAGGTTCTCTCCCTCATGCCAACTCGCTGTGTGCTGCCACATATCTGAGCCTGTGAGGCGCCTGGCAGTTTTGCTGCATGATTTACAGGCTTTGTGGAGCATTCTCTTTCTGGACCTTGATTTTTTTTCAGATTGATATTTTTTTCATCCTTTGAGGGCATGATAAATTGTGACACTCAACATTCGCAGCCAATCAGGCAGGGTGGCTATCTCAGCTGATGTTGAAAAGCCCCCTGGGAATTCCTGCCTGTTTCTATAAGTAGGGCAGGATGACTAATGATCAATCTATGGATGTTATTGCCGTGAGTGGCTCTGGGATGATGGAAGTATGACAGCTTCAGGGTTAAGGACTGCAGGGAGGAATCATAAACCAGGTCTATACATCAATTAATATAGCTCCACGATGATATGGTCCCAGATGGAAAAATCCAGCCATTTGGAGTCTATCCGATATACTCCTCCTAATGTTTCCACCAGAATGTTATGTTGCCGTGGGCAACAGGAAAAAATATTTTTTATTCTGTGAACTAGATTTATTTCTGGTCCACTTCCCAGTGTCATGTTCTTGTACTCATTTTATTTATCTTTTCCACTTATTTTTTCTTTCTTGCAGGTAGGGCTGATTGCATTAAGAGAAGGCTCAGTTTAATCAAAGCAGACAACAAAAATAATACAGTATGTGACTGCACCATCTCTTCACATTCCCTGGTGATTGGCTCATATAGACCCAGGAAGACACTTAATGTTTACCGGATAGAGAAGGTTAAGTACTCTACTGTCCTGTAGCACCACTCAGCCATATGAACTGGCATGAACAGTGTATTTTGTTTGTGTCTGACTCCTGCTACATATATTTCTTCTTGGCAGTTTCTCTGGGCACTACCCACCCTTAATATTACAGTGTTTCCCATTAATTGAGTGTGTGGCGGCCCGCCATAATCTAATCTGCCGCGCCATAGTCTCATTTGGAGGACTAACATTACATTTTTATGAGCTACTGAAAGTATTTTCCATTATTCATAAACTAAAGTTATTTTGCATTGTGTTGCTATTGCCTCAGCAGATTGTCACCCTCAGTAGTCAGCATAGGTCCCGGCCCCACCTCTCCTCCTCCTCCTCCTCCTCCAAGACACGTGCTAAATTAAGTTATTTTAATCCCCAAAAGCTAAACTCTGTACACTGTTAGTATAAATGACTAACCATATGAATTACTTCCTGTTGCTTTCAAAGCTTTCAAAATAAGAGCACCTTCATACCCCCACAGTGTCATAAAACCTTGAGGTAATCACTGTATTACAATGCAAAATGCCTGATATTGTCCCATTTCTACCTGTCTGCCATTTACTTATGACAAATAATGTCATGTTTCTGTCTCATACTTCTTCAAGTTTGTTTCTTTGTTCCTTGTGTGACCAACAGAGAACATAATAATGTACATTATGTCCACTCCTCTTTGTTAATTTGTCAGTGTGAAGACAAAATACAGAACTAAATGCGACCATATGGCATTTGCTTTCCCTTTGTCCCTCTTTCCCAGGTTACTATGAAATCGTACCAAAAAAATGTCATCAATTAAAGCTTTTGGGATTGTAAATGTAGTTGCATTACTATTTTTGACATTCCCCAAAATACCATCCAATTTTTTTTTTATATGAGCTCTGCCATGAACACATCTTCAAAATGGCATGCATTCTATTTGCAGTATTATTTTGGCACAGTATTATTTTTGCAACCACAATCTTTCTCTATTTATTTATTTTTTTATACCATGGAAGCAGTGCGGCTGTTCTCCCAAGCTTAAAGGGTATACTTTGATAGCACTCTCTTCTTAACTTCTGCATCCAAAAAAAGCCTAAAAATGAACATGAATTCCCAGCAGATACCATCAGACAGTACACTGTCTGCTGTTCAGGCAGCAGCTACACAACCAAGTAGAGACACACCACATTATCTGCTTTACAGCCTCATTTGTCAAGTTTTTGCATCACAGGGGAGTCATTTGTATTCCCTACTGCCATGCTGCCACCAACCTTGACTCAGCTGACCCGGCCATGGTGGTGTGTGTCTCTTGTAAAATCACTGTAATGTTACCTCCGTGCACAGACCTTCATGCAGTAATTTGTTACGAGAACTAGATCTTTTGCGATGTGACAGTTGCTATAACATTACAGAGGAAAATAATACAATAAGAGGACAAAAAGGACGGAAGAGCAAGAGATCTGTCCGACAAGAGTGAATCTCGAACTGGCGTATGGGGAACTTCTCAAAACAAAAGATTCAGACAGCAATCTCTAGTGCTGCCTTTAACTGCTATTCTATCTAATAGCCAGCAGGGGGTGACTCCACTGGTTGCAAAAAGAAGTCAATAATAATACTCCTCACATAATTTATTAACTCAATAGCCATTCTCAAGAAGAGTTTTCTGTGGTAAGTCTTTGTCAATACAGCATGACGCAAATTTATCTCATTCAGATTAAAATAGATGAGAAAGCAGGGTATGCTTTGGGGCATTTGTGTTTTCACTTCATCATAGTTCATTGGATCATTTTGGTCTCTTAAAAATGTCTTGTTCAGTGTTCAGTTGGACAAAAAGACATTTGGATAACAACTGATAACTCATGCTAACCAAGCGAGCTAGCTAGCATTGTCCTTAGTTGAGGAAGTAGCTTAATTCCTGCTCCCGTTCAGTACATTCGCAGGTCGCAAGAAAGCGATATGGGCAGTGGGTTTGAGTGGGTTGGCGAGATTTTGGGGATGACTGAATGGCTGGATTGAATGAAAGGCCCTGTTCACGTGTAGCAGCTGAAATGTGTGATCGTGTGTTTGTGGAGATTTAACACGTGACATTTGAAAAGATGTTCTCCAGTACTGCAGCGGCTCCTCCTCATTATGTCAGAAAGTATTGATCTTTGCATTACTGTCAGAGTTCCCTGGTCAGGAGATAAGTGACCTACACACACGCACACACACAAACACACACAGCCTGTGTCTCACAGGCATGTCACACATCTATCATGGAAACACAAAGTTGGATCCATGCATGTCCTCACATACTCTCATGCGTCCTTTCATCCTTGAGCCTTTGCTGCTAATGCTAACATATTAATATTCAGAGCATAGCTTCAGGTATTAACTGTAATCTATTGATTTACCAGTACGCAGTAAAATGTGGCACAATTCCAATCAGCATCTGAGGTATCCTTACTGAGTTTCTTATTACAGAACCCCTCAAGTGAAACATATTACATGCCATTCATCAGGCAGTATGATCATTTTTCATTGATGTGTGTGTCAGGGAGTAATGGGAATTTGAGGCCACTGCTGTGGCCCGTGGCTTTAGGTCTTTATCATGTGAGAACAGCACTCTTATGTTTGGCCCGGAAGAGAAGAGATAATGATACACAATGATCAAGGATATGGTTTTAATTCTGTATTGTGACAGCTCAACAGTTATGGTCTTAGATTAAAGTTGATGTCAAGAGGGCAGTTTTTAAGTCTCAAATGACAACTTGCAGTGTCTTAAACTGTAAGAGTTGTATACTTTAGTCTGGTCCTAGTCATTTGGCCTCATTCACCAATTGTTGAATTATTTCTTTAAAAAGTATTCTCAATTGGGATTTATTCTTAGGTAAGAAAAAAATCAGTGTGCACTAAAGAAAACACACATTTGACTGCTGACACTGTTTGAACTAATTGGTATTTACATTTTTTTTTCAATTATACTGGTACCTGTGCAGTAAGAATTCAGCCTCAGTCAATGAGGCACACACCCTACCTGCTGTTTTTTTGTGTGTTGTTTTATATTCACAACTGCTGTTACTAAATCTGACAGCTCTTCTGGCATTGAATTCCTGCAGAAGTACCTCCACTTCAAAACAACTTGAGTTTTTCAAGTTTGAAGTCTGGCGCTCCAGCCTCTTCAGACCTTTTGTTTGGCATTCTTGACTTAATTCTCTCAACCTTTCTTTCATTTTTCTGATGCCTTGCAGTGTCATGTCCTTTTATGAGAATTGGCTGGGCATTTACCTATGCTAAATAGGTTTAACTGGCACAGCCTTTCAACTTACAAGGAGATAGGATTCATCATTCTTAGAACACAGTAATGAACAAACCCAACTTAGACATTTCAACTCGATATAAAGGAAAAGCTTCTAATTATTTGCAGACAGTAGCTAGTAGCTTGCTTGTTAGTTGAAGAGTGTAAATGACCATGGATAGGAAACACCAAGTGGAATCTTCAACTTAAGCTTTTTTGTGTGTCATTGTTTTAAGCCTATTGAAAGTGATTATTATTATCTCAGTAATTATGAGCCAAATTTGTGATTCTGGTCCAAACCTAGCTACAATGAATAAACCTAGAAGAAGAAGAAACGTTCACCCACCAAGTCTTTTGGCTCATATTACACAAGCATTAACATAAAATGTATTTACTTGTAAAAACAGATGTAACTGCTTCACAAAGCATATGACCAAATAATGTTTAGTGTTTTACTTGTAACCTGATAATCTCAATCACGCTAGTTGCAATGGGGAGGCACTAGTTCATGAGAATGTAGCCCAACTTTTCATTTGGCAAAAAAAATGATCACAAAGCATTTTCAAAAATATCCTAATTTGGTGGTGCATGTCTCAATCAGGGGGTATTCCAGGAAAAGTCTCTTGGGAAATACCTACAGCATTTAAAAATGACTTAGAAAACACCCTTGTGTCGTGCACGGTGCCGTAATACAGGTGGTATTACATAACAAGTGGCACTGCGGGAATACCTCCGATTTAAGGGGCTACCAATGCCACCACATGCCCTCCGCCTTTCACCACTGGAGTGTGTGTGAATATTGACCGGGAGGAGAGACACTGAGCTCAATACGAGTCAATGAGCAGGTGTGTTCGAGGCTAATCCATTTTTAATGGAACATTCAGCAGGAAGTGGGGTCTCGAAAGGACCCCTCTTAACAACGCTAAATATAGCATTAAAGAGTGGGGAGCTCTTGTATATTTAATGGATCTACCTTAAATTCACTGTGCATCGTGTTCCTGTGACTGTTTATGTCAGTCTGTTGTCGTGTTGTTGTGCAATGCATGTCACTAATTGCTTGTGAACTCATTTCACATCAAAGATGAGAGTGACAGCAATGTTTTTCTCATGTTATTTCAGTCTCATGTTGATAGATGTAGGTTTTAGTTGACAGTTATGTGAAATATTAATCCTTTGGGGAAGAATTTAGAAACACAGAAAGGCATTTGATTGATTTGATAGCTGGGTGTAACTATAAGTGCTGCCTCCGCTTTCTGTTGTCATCTTGAAGAGTGACACTTTGAAGAAAAAAATGCGTCCAATAAATGATTCTTTCATTTAAGCGCCCCAGAGACCTTTTTTCCCTCCCATTTTTTTTTTCAAAATTCCATCAAAGCCAGAATAGCTCAGCACAACTGCAACAAAAAGCTGTATAGCAGAAGCAGACACTTACTGCAATGTATTATTAAAGATCAGCATCTCCAGTGAATTAACTCACTCCCAGGATCTGATGTAACAGACCTTTCTGCGAGAGTAGGGGAAACACACACATGAATCGGATTGTGCATAGACAGACTGCAGCCTCATCAACCTATAGACCTGAAGCACAGCGACACACAGGCTGCTATTTGTATTGTTTTTTTTATTTGTAGTGTAATAACTTTAGACATATACTTATTGTTAACAGGTGAAATGTTTACTTTTAATTTAGTTCATATGTGTAGGAGTGGCATAATCAGAAAGAACCTATACTTTTCCACAATCAAAAGCAGGATTCAAACTTGAGTTTTTTTTTATGGTGGCTCTTCTTTTTGTTGTTTGGTGAAATAAATGGTTGTTTAAATACATACTTTGATCAAAAATGTAATTGAAACAAGACCATGAAATCGAAGGGAGTGATGTGCCAATTAAGCATCATTAACCGTTTTCTTTATCATCTGAGCCCACTAGATTGTTGTCTTAGTTTAAATAAAAAGGCTCAAGCAATGGATATAGAGTGTGCTTTCAGCCAGTTGTTAAATAGAGAGTGCCATCTAGTGGTGTAAGAAATAAAGAAAATGGTTCATGAGGCTTCATTGGCACATCACTAAATTTAACTGTGGATTTTAAAGAATGCAAATCTCAAACCCCAGACAAAAATAACAAATGGATGTGAATTCCATGTTTTACTGTTGAAAAGTAATAGCAACACACTTTTTAAGTGTGACTTAAAGCCAAATTAGAATGAGTTGCAGAACTTGTGAGTTTTTGTTAATTGCAGTCTGAGGCCTTGCGAAGTGAATCTCACCCTGCAGTCTGGGTAATGCCTTTTAGCAGTCATTACTTTTGTATGTAACCCATTGCAGCAGGGCCAGACTCACCTCCAGCTAAAATAGTCTAGGAGCAACCAGCCCAACAGATGTAGGCAGCCATGTCGAATTGTGCATTTAACACTGAGAGTTAAATTGGAGAAATTTCCAAAAGACTGGAGTGTATCAGGAATCTTATCATCCACATATTGATTTGGATGTAAAGATTGCTTTTGGTCTCCTGTGTGTTCATCTTCACTTTCACTTCCCTCATCTGTTTTTATTGAGTTTGAATCACTTTTCCTCGCTGAGACCTCCTCCCTGCGATATTGGCTCCTCTGTCATCTCCACCTGTGTGACAGGCCGCCATGGTTAACAGTCATCCTGATCATGAGAATCCATGGTGGGCGTGAGCAACTGACATGCTCTCTTGCCATGTGATGGATGTGTTTTGAGGGTCTGTGTGCAACAGAAGTTTTAGAGCATAATGTAGTTTAATGACTCTGGCTTTTTTGTGAGCGCAAAGGGGAGAAGGGGAGGGCACATGCAGGCTGGGCCTCCATTATAGGAGCAATGTGGTCAGGCTGTGAGACTATAATGTTTTTTTTTTCTCCCCCGCCTCTCTTCTCTGGAGAAAATAGTCTGCAGGACAGAGGGTGACAAACTGCCCTCTTAAGATCCATTCAGGGATGTACCTGCATCTGGGAGAGACTTGAGATACAACGCCTCTCCCCTCTTCATCCTTTCATTCTGAGCTACAGCTTCCCATCTTTCTTTCTCTCTCCATCCATCTCTGCTTCCCGATACACTGCTGTCATGGCTGGCAGACAGCACAGGCTGTCCCCCATTAGAGGGAAGGGGAATAGGTGAATCAGGGTGTACAGAAGCTTTGAAGTTGTGCTTTGCAGCTGCTGTCTAGGTGCAAAAGTGCAGCAGAATTGCAGGTACAACTTTGCAAAGGCTATCAACAGCCAAATAAATAATAGTCAGTGAATTATTAGAATTAAATGTTTATTTTGAGAAGAAAAAATAAACAGCAATTTAGAAATACTGAGGTCATGATGATAACTGCCTGCTGAGACTCGAATGCAGTACAAAATAATTGTCAAGCCTGGAGGAGATAAAAGCATGCATGCACCTTCTCCCGGTCTGCGAATGAGAAGATCACGACCTGAATTTGGTGATATGCTTCATATAAAACAAGACTGCAGCACTTAAGTGAGCTGAGCATCACATTACAGCTCACAGGCAAAAAAGAATACATGCTTTTCATTGAAATAGAGCACCCAGACTAGACATGGCAGGTTTTTGACTAGGGGAATTACACAAATAGATAGACTAGTGATAGACTGGCGTCCTGTCCAGGGTGTACACCGCCTCTCGCCCAATGTCCAGCCCCCGCGACCCGGGTTCGGATAAGCGTTTACAGAAAATGAATGAATGGATGAAAGCACGTACTAACTCAATTTTTCTCATAACATCCAAAATCTTGAGCTTAAGATCTTAAAATGTGAAATATTTTGAGGGACTGTAATTTGAACATTGAAGTTTTTCTTTAACATTACAATGCAATTAATAAACTGGATTCCAACTGGTAACCTTCCATTAACAAGCTTCTCCAACCTTAAAGCTCCATTATTGAAAATACTGTAGTGCAGAAACCAGGGTTCTCTTTCATGATTATGGTGGAGACTAATGAGAAAAGTCCACTTGGAATTCAGGTCTTGGTTATAAGCGGTTAGGACAGTGAATGAATGAATGTTTTCTAACAGCTTTGTCAGAGAGTTTATTCAGTAATTTATTCAGCCTTATTGTTCAACTCTTGTGTGCCTAAACTTAAGCTAAGCAATAGCACCGTTAGCTGCTGCAGTCGATATGCTTTGAGTTCCATGAACAGCCACCGTGTGCTATTTCTGGAACGCTCTGCTGATTCATGTATTTTCCACACATTACGTGCCACAAGCACTTAATGCGGTAAAAAAAGAAAAAAACGTGGTCATGTCATGTAATTGTGTGATATCAGGTTGGCTAAACTCCACCCTTCTTAGTTATTATTGCCAAACCTGTCAAACTCTCCATTTAATCAAAGCAAGTATGCATTTAGCATTGATAACGATGGCAGACCTTGTAAAAAATTCATAGTCATTGTCGGAAAACACCCTTGATTTGAGATTTCAGACAGAGGTAGACAGAAACAGGCCCCTCTGTTTGCTGGCTGATTTAATCTGATGTAGCTAGCTAACTAGCTAACAACTTGAGCTGATGGGAAAATCCATCTCTGGCTGACTTTTTAAGCAGAATTCATTAGAAATTCAAACCATGCAGATGAGTCCTAACTATCAATTTGATTGTTATATACATACGCAGATATAGACGCAATGAATGCAAAAAAGACTGGAAGATCATAGTTTACGTTAAAATGATCACTTGTACTGATGTCAAAATACATATTTAGGGCAAAAACTCCTGGGGGATTGTGTATTTTCGGAACAATGGGTCGTCAGACTAATGGGCTATGGGTTTGAGTGGCATGGCATCCCTGAGGGAGCTCATAAGAGAGAGGAATATTTGAGGACGGGGCAACCAAAAAAGACGACCTGTTGGACAAGAAACATTCAGATCGATAGCAACATCACAGCCCAAATAGCTTGTGAGAGGATTGATTAAAACAACATTGTCCACTTTGTCGAAAACTGAGCTTAAGGAGAATTGAAATTGAATAAATAGGGCCTTATTTAAATTTTGAGTGTTAGTTTTTAGCTCTATAATGTAACTCCCCACAGATGGTAAAGCCAAAACAAAAAAAACAGCTGAGGACATGATCTCATTTTCCTCAATAGCCGCTACACTTGGGAAACAGCTAAACCATGCAGCTTAAAAAGCACATTTTGATTGTTTTCTGCAGGTTGACATTGCTGATAACAAGCTGTTATTATCTAAACACAATCCCTAGTCGTTGCACTCAGCCGTTCAGATATTGAAAACCAAGTGGTGTGGGCCTTCACTGCAGCTGCCAGAAAGCGTGTTACACCACCTGCAGTCTCATATATAGAGAAAAAAGGGAGGTGAAAGGAGGCAGATTAGTTCATTTGCTGTCTGTATGTGGGTGTTTGTTCCAGAGCGTCTGTGTGTGGGTGAAGATGGCGAGAGCAACAGCAAATGAGAGTGTGGTCTTCCCTGCAGACTCATAGTCGTGGCTATAAAGCTCTAGCAGGGTAGTCATACTGCGTGTGTGTGTAGGTGTGTTCCATTGTTTAGGGGACATCGCGGTGACACTGGTTAAGTTTTATCACTGCAATAATCAGGAATGCAATCTCTCTCTCTCTCTCTCTCTCCTTGTTGCTGTGTTACATCACCCCTGCTTTTCTGTCGTCATCCATTTGTGTTTCCTAACAGTCACAGAGGCCCAAGTAAAAATTTGGAAATTCAGTTTTGCATCTATCAGCATTCAGACATTGACAGAATTGCCAGTTTCCTCAAAACCTGATTAACATTGAGTGGCAGTCATGCTTCCAGTCATGTCCTCCTCTCCCTCCTGCTTCTTTCACTTTCACATTGATTAAAGCCTGTCCACACTAACCGGGCTTTTTGTCTTTTCCTTTCTTTGCCCACTGGATGAAAGTTTAAAGTCTCCCTCCACTCAGAAATGTGTTTTCTCATATTTATGTCCCCTAAAATGTTTGACCTTGGCTATACTGACTTGTATCACATGCAAAGTTTGTCACTAGAGAAGTGTTTCACATTGCTGTCCCTGTCCAAAATACAAATACCAGTATCTTAACCTGAAACCTCCAGCACAGAGCAGATTGGCAGTTTAGGAAGACATTATTGTATTACAGGCCAACACACGAATAGATGCTTTTTTTTGGGTTTTGCTTTTTTTTGCAATTTTGTTGCATAACAGACTTCCCCTATCAAATATCATAGCATTTTTACATACTTTAGAAAGGGTCTGGAGGGGAAGTGGATTAAGTTTGGGCTGGACTACACATTTCCAAACTGGTTTGATATAAGCTAAACACTTAACCAGACCACTAGCTGGAACACTATTACTACTACTAATATCATAATAGTCATGGATCATGGTTGATTGCAGGATTTTGCTTTGTTTAGTGCTCTGTTCATGCAAGACTCTATGTTTTCACTACTACTACTGTCATCATCAGCATGGCTTGTGATGGCTTGTTATTATGATCGCTACTGCTACAGACACTTCTGCTGTCAGTTTATATTCACTGCTACTATGAGTATTACCATTAGTCCTATTTTTTCAATTGACCGTTCACAAGTGTTTTATCCACCCATATTTGCTGTCTCTCCATGTTTCTTAAAAAGTATTGTTTCCTGAATAAATAACATCTGGTAGCCTTGTTCCTACATTCAGTGTGAATTAGATAAATGAAAACCATGCACTGCACAGAGGATTCTGTTTATATATCAGAATGAATCCAGTGATCATCCGTCTACATGTTTCTATGTACTGCGGCAGTGACCAATTGAAGCTCACCTATGCAATAGTGTATTGAAGGTTAAATGCCAAATGTAACAAAGTGAAATGTAGATGACAAGCCCCCCAAAAAATACTACGTAAAAGGAAAAGTACAGTTTTAAAAAGGTTCTAAAAAACCCAACTACATTTCTTTTTATTTGTGTTACTATCTCAGACTGTATAATAATGGTGAATGAGTTATACGTATTCAACTGTTGCCATCTTGCTTTTCAACTGTAGCCATAATGTTTTTGTGCAACCAGTACGTGCGAATAATGCTCCGTCATCAGCTGATGTGAATGCTAGCTAGAAAGAAGCTAGAAAGTTGTTCTCCCAATGAAAAACAGACTCATTGTGTCTGACCAGTGGTGTCGCCAACTGCTGGCCATTGAATAGAATGCAGGTTAAAGATGGACACTCGTCAGCCCTGGGGTATAGCCTCTACCCACCCCTTGAAATTCAGTCTCCTTCTTGTGTCTCTGTTACTCCATTAGTCCACTTATATACAAGCATAATATAATTGCAATCAAATTGTCATGTTGCTTATTACTAATGCAGTACAAGATGATGATGATTAGCATTGTGATGGCACAGGTTGGATACTTTTAATTTGCTAAGTCATATTATCTCAAATGTCCTGATAGATTGGGGGAATATGGATGCAAGCTACACTTTTATATGACTAGACATGAAGGGTGCAGGGTGCCATCCTTGCTGTTCTAGTTGCTGAGTTCAAACATGTTGCCCATTGGAGCATCTGTCTTCGTTTGACGTGGGTGTGCATACATATCACCCCAGCAATCGTGTTGCTGGTTTTGATCTTTCCTTGCACTCTTTCAGTTCTCTCACACACCTTCTAATTAGGATTCTTCTCAGGTTTGAGCATGGAGCTTTCAAAGACAAGTTTCACAGAGAGACAAGACAGGTGTGAAATCTCCCAGCATTTTGTCATTGATAAAAATGAGCTCTGCTCATACTAGAAAGCAGACTTGATCAACACAGTACAAACACCCTAGTCTTAGTGCTTGTTAAGTTGGGTCTGACGGGTCGTACCAATCTTTTAATAAATCTACTACAAATCATACTTTACATTATCATAGCACATGATTTTAGATGATGTTAAAGTAGACTTGATGGCTAACAGGAAGGGCTACCTGTATCAAGCATATTTTGTATTTCTGGTTTCATGCTTCTGTATACTGAAAATGATCTGTGACCAGCAGCTGTCTGTAAGATATACCAATTTGCTTCCTTGTTGTATGGTAATGGAGTAAAGTGGTTCACGAATCAGGAGTTATACCTTTGTGTTAATAGTCATATATACAATAAATATATTGCCCATTGTCTGTAGATTTGTTGACAGAGTAAATAATCGTTAATTGTACCCCTACGCTTTAATAACATAACCTTTTATATATCAAAAACAAACATGACAATATGATATGGCTCTACTGCATTGAGATTGCATGTTCTCCCAGTGTCAACGTGGGTTTTCATTGTGACTTCTGACAGCTTCCTTCCACAGTCCAAAGACATGTGCTTAGGTTGAACTGGTGACTTTAAGTTGCCCGTAGGTGTAAAAGCGAACACTTCGTTTTCTAAAATTCCCCAAATGAATGTGGGCAAATAATTTACTTCATGGTTTGCAGAGCGGTAATCCACAAGTTTTTTTAAATGTATAAATGCATCAAATGTGTATGTCCCAGCTTCTGAGATATGATGATTTTACGGCTTTTCTGTACTTGGTATTGTTGGTTGGACAAAAAAAGGCATTTGAAGGTGTCGCATGGGGCTCTGAGTAAGGATGAGCGAGAACACCATAATCTGTATCAGTATCTGTTCAACCAAGTAAAATGGGCTGGAGTTTCGACCTTATAGACCACATACTCGTTTATTTTGCATCACTAATTGTTTATACCCTTACCCTTTGTTTTTCTATATAGGCTAACAGTACAGTATATTGTAACTAATTCATCCAAAGGAACAAATTTAACACTCATATCTTTGTCCCTCAGCAGTGTTAGAGATGATGCTAACCAGAGACACTCTACCAGATGGGCTCATTGTTATTATCCACCTCCTCCTGCCAGCAATCAATCACTCTAATGAATCCCAAAGCTTTTCCAATCATGTCTAGAGAATGACACGCTACTTAACATCCTATTTTGTAACTGGTGAAGGAAAACGCATGAGGACACTCTTTGTGTAATGTTGGAAGAACCCTGGCCATGAATTTGCTTTCTCTCCAAACCCTTTAAACCAACTGACACTAACTAATTTACTTCCAGCACAACCTAATAAAACTAAAAGCAGGAAACGCCATCTAGCCAAGTCATTACAAAGGCCTAATCCTTTATAGTTAATTAACTATAGTTTTTTTCTCTGTATCAGACAAGGGGAAATTTACAATGCAGTCAAAGGTAGCAATCCCTCTCACTTCCCTATTCACCTGCTTGATCTGAAAAGAATATTTTAAAGCTGGTGAGGGCCAAGAAACATGCACATGGGCCAAATCCAGTGTTCACTTGTACTGAAATATTTACATGGTGAAGGAACATTAAATTGATTTTAGTGTTCAGAAATTTATAGCACATTCCCTTGCAGCAGTTTCCCCCTCATCAGAAATGCAGCTCAAGCATTTTACAAATAAATGAACAGTGTGCGTGGGTGGGCGGGTGTTCCTGTGTGGGAGATTTTGCACTATGGAGCATATGCCTTTGAACGTTGTGTATTCATGTCTATATTTTCGACTGGTGAAAATCCCACAGATTTGACTCACATGAATGGGCCTGCTGCAGACAGATTTGGATGCTGCTTACTGATGCATGGTAGAAAGGACTGTGTACAACTCTATCTTAGATATGAAGAGAAACAGAAAGCCTGTGTCGCTATTAGAGGACTCAAACTACAGATGTTCACATTTTAATTTTATTTTAATCCACCATGTCACACTAAAACTCTTCATCAGCCTTACTGGTACTGGGGAAAATACTGAAAAACATCAGCGCATTGTTTATTCTCTTTGGAACTTTTGTATTGAAGGGTGTACTGGACATGGCAGACTCTAGGGCCCACATTGGACAGCTAACATCAGCAGATACCCTGACATATCCACTGCTTTTATGCTCTTCCAGTAAACTGCTTATCCAGTAAATTGTGAGGCTAGCTAAAGTTGATTGAGCCCACAAAAATTCATATAAAACCCTCTGTGGTAACAGAACCACATCTATTGTTGTAGTAAAGTAAATGAGTGCTAATAAATGTAACATACAGTACTATAAGCAGATAATAATACCTTATGTATATGTATAGAGCATTATTAACTTATTATTTGTACTGTATAATTAAAGTTTGAAGCACTCATAAATATTCTTTATGCTTTATAACAAAAATTACAACAAAAAAATAAAGCATTTTCTGATAAATTATAAGGTGAAATATCATAATACTTCATAATTGATGGTTTCTTACTAAGTGTATTATAATGATCATAGCTGTAGCACATTATAATAATCTTATAATCCATTGCAGTTATTGTTTATCAAGTATTGCAAATTATCTTTAGGTAATTTCAGTGAAATGTTATTCAAGTTTGCGAGGTCAAATTAAAGTACCTGACCAGAGCTCAGTTTAATTTCTGTTATGACCTGTTATATACAGCTACACAACCACTTTTGGTGACTTAAAACTTGTAATGTATTGTAATCTATTATATTTGCCTATAGTTCAGGAATGTCATTACTTCACTTAATGCAGCTAATTACCACCTTCAGTAACTTCTATTCACATTGTAATGCTTTATAACAGTGATTATCATTAACTACAGAAAAAAATACAACAATAAGACTTATGCTATGATCCTTGCAAAAAAGTCAGTGAGTGACCAGCAATTATGAACTATTATGATACTTAACCTCATAAAATACCTTACTTTCAACTTCATTTACTTCATCAAATTTTTATGAATTATAAAGTTTACAGTATTATAAAGTTTGTTTGGAATGCATTATAGACATTGGTGTAATAGTGAATAGTGAACACACTGGCTGATTTCACATTAACTCTATATCAGAGTGCTTATTCTATATCAGTATTCCACTGTAACTGCCACAAAGGTTTTAACATATCTCATAGAGTTGGGGAGTCAGAGAATGTGATTCAGATGTATTTTCCCCACTGTAAATTTCCATTTCAGCTTTTTCTTGTAAGGATTTCCGCGATGTTTTTCAGTTAAGAAAGACAGGAGGCTCCCAGTTTGTAAAACATTCATTCATCTTCTGTAAACACTTATCCGGGTTAACCCGGGTCACGTGGGCTGGAGCTGATCCCAGCTGCATTGGGCGAGAGGCGGGGTACACCCTGGACAGGACGCCAGTCTGTCGCAAGGCTGACACATATAGACAGACAACCATTCACACGTTCACTCACACCTACGGGCAATTTAGAGTCACCAATGAAACCTAAGCTGCATGTTTTTGGACTGTGGGACCCCCGTGTGGCCCCGTTAGTAAAACAATTTGTGAATCAAACTGTTTCTTGCAAAGGAAAATTTAAGGAAGCCCCAAATGATGTTGATTTTAAAGCAGCGGTTATGGTGTCAAAAAATTCTACTTGAAAGAAATTCAGATCTCCCTTTAGTGCTTATATTTTCATATCTATAAGTTCATAAACATGTGTTTTGCAAATCAAATATTATTTAGCAGTTCAGTTCAATCACAGAATTCTGACAGCATTTCTTTGTAATACACATTTCCTGTTTCTTCTAAATACTTTAGACATGGACCATTTCACTTCCTTGGAATAATTATATCATGCATATAGAACATTTTTTTCAGACCATGTAATTTTTGATGAACATCATGTTAATGAGCCAGTGAAAACAGAATTCTTATTAAGTTTTCTCTCTTTTCTTCTAGGCCATGGAACCAAAGGGGTGTTTGAGCTGCTGGCAGGCTGGAGGAGAACAAGGGAAAACCTCCCCTTCAAGGAGCGTGTGGCGGATGCTTTTGCCGATGTAATGGTGTGTTACACCATGACCAGCTCACTCTACATCATCACCTTTGGCATGGGAGCTAGCCCTTTTACCAACATCGAGTCGGTGAAAATTTTCTGCCAGAGCATGTGTGTTGCCATCCTGGTCAACTACTTCTACGTTTTCTCTTTCTATGGCTCCTGCCTGGTGTTTGCTGGACAGCTGGAGCAGAACCGCTACCACAGTGTTTTCTGTTGTAAGATCCCCTCAGTGGAGTACCTTGACCGCCAGCCCACATGGTTTAAAACCATGATGAGTGACGGCCATGACTTGTCCACACACCACGACAGTGTCCCTTACCAGAATCACTTCATCCAGCACTTCCTCCGTGAGCACTACACAGAATGGATTACCAACACCTATGTCAAACCCTTTGTGGTCATTCTATATCTCATCTACGCGTCTTTCTCATTCATGGGATGTTTACAAATCAGTGATGGATCAAATATTGTGAACCTGCTGGCTAGTAACTCTCCAAGTGTTTCGTATGCACTGACCCAGCAGAAATACTTCAGTAACTACAGTCCCGTGATTGGGTTTTATATTTATGAGCCCATTGAGTACTGGAACTCCACGGTGCAAGAGCACTTGAAGACTCTGAGTCATGGCTTCAATAAGATCTCTTGGATGGACAACTTTTTCCACTACCTTCGAGTGGTGAATGTGAGCGCATCAACCAAGAGCGACTTCATCACCATCCTCAAGGGCTCCTTCCTGCGCAGTCCAGAGTACCAGCACTTCACTGAGGACATCATATTCTCCAGGAACCGGGAAACTGATGAGTACGACATCATCGCTTCCCGGATGTACTTGGTGGCACGGACGACAGAGAAGAAGCGAGAAGAGGTGGTGGAGCTTCTAGAAAAGCTTCGTCCATTGATGCTCATCAACAGCATCAAGTTCATTGCCTTCAATCCTACGTTTGTGTTTATGGACCGCTACAGCTCCTCTGTCATTTCGCCAATCCTGACCTCAGGCTTCAGCGTACTCACAATCCTCATCCTCACTTTCTTCCTAGTCATCAACCCCTTGGGGAACTTCTGGCTCATCCTCACGGTTACATCTGTGGAGCTGGGCGTTTTGGGTTTGATGACCCTCTGGAACGTTGGCATGGACAGCATCTCAATCCTGTGCCTTATTTATACCCTCAACTTCGCCATGGATCACTGTGCACCACACCTGTACACTTTTGTGCTAGCCACCGAGCACACCAGGACGCAGTGCATCAAGTTGGCACTGGAGGAGCACGGGGCGGCCATCCTGCAGAACACATCCTGCTTTGTGATTGGGATAATGCCCCTGGTGTTTGTGCCTTCCAATCTGACCTACACACTGTTCAAGTGCTCCCTCCTCACCGCGGGCTGCACTGTGCTGCACTGCTTTGTCATCCTGCCCGTCTTCCTGACCTTCTTCCCGCCATCCAAAAAGAGACACAAGAAAAAGAAAAGGGCCAAGCGTAAAGAGCGGGAGAGAGAGAGGGAGCGGGAGAGGGAGAGGGAAAGAGAAAGGGAAGAGATAGAGTGCATCGAAGTCAGGGAGAATCCTGATCATGTGACAAATGTCTGAGTAGTTTGTCATTTTAGAAATGAGTATCAGTGGTTATCCATCAGTTATTGGTGGATTAGAGGTGTTCTCCGATGATGAGGCGCCTCTCGAGGTGCAGGGGAGTCTGAGATGTCCCCTGAGGAGTGGGAATCGGTCACTCCCAACCAATAGCAGCTAAGCTGGCCAGAGTAGAGCGCAGCCCCACTGGTCAGTCATCCAGTCCTTCAGTCTGGACAGTGTATCTCATTTGCACAAACTGCAACATGCTCATGGTTCCAAAGCTCTTTCCCAACTATTTGGTAAATACAAACAAGTTAGTTCCCAGAACTTATGCTTGCAAGTAAATCTGTAAGTAGATTCTAAACTAACAGTATTTAGTCCATTCAAATATTAGCAATTCTATGTTATTCTCCTGCAGCCCTTATCTCAAAAGACCTGAATGGGGAACATAGCAGTCTGTAAAGCCAAGGACACTCAGACAAGATGGTGAAAATGGTTAGTGTGATCATGCTAAAGTGTACAAATTAAGCTGTGCAGGAGATGACTGTGCACGCACCTTACTGCTCCCACCTTGTTAGCGGCTAAAAGAAAGAAAACCAAATTCTGTGGAAAGAGAAACTGTGGAAAGCACACAGCATGCTTTTCTGTGACATTAAAAATAGCTGAACAGCTGAACTGGGCAGATGGCATACACTGTGTCCATTATGAAGAATTATCTTGCACATTGCATCGTGTGAATAGAAATGTTGAGGTTTATATTAGCAGGAGACAAATATTCTGCTTTATTCTAGAGGTCACATAAGGTTGTAGGCAATGGCAAAAGGAACTGCAGTGGGCTGCAGCGTGTGAAGAGGAAGTGCTAAGTGACTGTCGTGCAGCAGTATTTGAAAAGGCAGTAAGCCTGAGTAAGACTTAAGTAAATCCTAAACTGCTTTTGCACCAGACCAGTATAACCAAAAGTGAAGAGTGTTTCCAAGGCTTCAATTATGGATCTTTCTAGTGGGTTGATGACAATGGAAAGTTTCTGTGAAAGTATGAATGTCTCTGTTGACCACTTACAAAAGCTTACTGGCATGGCACTGGTAATGGAAAGGTCTGAATGTGATTCAAAACTAGCAGTGGTGCCAAATAGTGTACAGATTTTTTTTCACAGAGTTCTGTATCAACAAAAAAGTCTCAGTAAGTTTGAACTTTCACATACATTAACCATGAACCATGAATTATTCAAGCTAATTTAAAGGTTCAGTGTGTAGTATTTAGTGGCATCTAGTGGTGAAGTTGCAGGTTGCAACTAACTGAAAACCCCTACGCTCACCCCTCCCTTTCCAAGCATGTAGCAGAACCCACAGTGGCCTTCAGGTAACAGAACACGTGAAGGGCCCTCTCTAGAGCCAGTGTTTGGTTTGCTGATCTGGGCTACTGTAGAAACGTGGTGGTGCAGCATGGTGAACTCAGTGAAGAAGAACCTGCTCCATATGTAGATATGAATGGCTCATTGTGAGCGACCAAAAACACAACAATTTTAGTTTCTGGTGATTATACACTAATACAATAATGAAAACATGATTGTGTATATTATGTTACATTACTGCCAATTGATTTGACTAAATCCTAAACACTGGACCTTTAAATGATCACTATTTAATGTTGTTCAGGTTTGTAAAGCAGGCTTTAAAATAAGCAATGAGGCACTTTTTGTTAAGTACACTGTCGAATAGTGTGAAAAACAATAGGGAGCCGAAGTTAACCTCTGGGTTTTGTTCCAGAAGTAAAATCTCATTCAAAATCATGAATATTTGTAAGAAAACAAACTACTACAAATTCAGCCCTACAACATAACATTTGTATGTCTTTTACTCCATCTGTCGAGATAGAGATATGTTTGTTTGAAAAAAAAAAAAAAGCATAATAGATTTTTATTTGATACTGTGTTTTTGACAGGCTTTAAAGCTACACTAATCAATATTTTTATGTTGAAAGTGGATCTTAAGTCTAGGGTTGGCCTCCAAGAACCGGTTCCGAATAAGTACCGTTTCCATAAGTTTGGTTCCAAAATAATAATTAAGAAATTAAAATTTCGATTCTGCTTATCGGTTCCTAAACAATCCCACATTAGCCGCCTTTTTGGATCAGATGACACTGCACATTTTGTTTTGTTTAGGGACTATGGGAAAATCAATAAGGGTTGCTAGCCCAAGAGTCAGCTGTGCTTCATGCACCACAGGTTTTCTTGTCTGCTCCAATTGCTGACACAGCAGTTTGCTGTCAGTGGAAGCTGTCGCCGTCTCTCCTGCTCGCACACCCAGGGGCTCTAGCACACACTCGCTGTGCACAAAGTAAACACACCAGTGACACCCATCACTACTCCCATGTCACACAATGTTTGGTAAATGATTTGTATGAAATTACATTTTTTAAACTTCTTTGAATGAATCAATAGGAATTCTGTAAATGTTTCAGAAATATTTTCTTTTGTGAAATATGCATTTGACCTTTTCAACCCTGCCCCTCAAAGAATCTAATCCAGAATCTGTAAGAACCACAATCGATAAGCAGAACCAGAGTCATAATCGTTTATCATAAACTTCGAATTATACCCAGACCTACAAAGGACAAGTTCAGAGAAAATTATCATCTAACTCCACAGTTCATCTCCGCTCTGCAGGGCATTTTAGCATCTTTTATCTACCTTCCCAGCAACAAACAACAGACAGACAAGGCTGGTATATATAGCAAGTGGAGACCAAAACAGAGCTTGAAAAAGAGAGAATACAGGACTAACATTGGTCAGACCATAAGAAACACAACACAAAATCATTGTAAATGTTGCTCTGTATCTGCTGTTTTCTAAATAGACATTTGCTTGCTCATACATGCTTTTGAAGTGATAATTTGTTGAGATGTGTGTTTTCAGCATGTTCCAAGGCCCCCCACGTGACCAAAAAATGCCGCTTTATTAATGAGCACCATTCCCCCAACCCTAAGACCATTGTAGGCTGAAATCAGAAGCATGTCAGACTGGATATGAAAGATTCCACCGAAGGACAGAACAGTCAATGTAAAATATGTACAAGGCCGTGCTAGACCGATGAGAGTTTTAACATTTCAGTCCAATCATCAAAGGTTTATATGCTAATAGGAAATACTGAACACTCATTGATCTTAAAAATGGAGAGTAAGCCCAAGGAAGGAATTAAAGACACCCTTAATAAGAGTTTCCATTGGACTATGATAGCTGGCTGAACAGCATCTAGCTTGGAGGTGATGCCAAGACTTGGCTCTCTATTGGGAACATTTGCAGATCACCACTCCCAATATAGGTCTGGAGTAGGTCTGTTCTGGTAGTGTTCTAATATTAAAATAACATCTGATCAAAAAGTAGAGTTCAACACTACAAATACCCTTCTTCAATATTCAGTCTAAAATGGCTGCCGTCTCCCCAGAAGGTAAACAGTATTATCTACGTGTCCCAAGCCCTGATAAGAATCTCTGTTGCAGTCCCAAAACAAACACACTCAAGGTCAGCGGCTCTGACAGATACCAATCTCACTCTGACCTCTCGCAGGCAGATCTTAGCTGGTGGCATGTGATGGAGGTGCCCCACATGTGAGCAGATGTGGCTGATTGCAGACCAGTCAATACCTTCTTAGGGGATTGGATGCTTCTTAAGAGGCTGTCCTTGAAGAGGCACTGCTGTCTTGTTTCTTTGTGGTGCCACTGAAAAAGTGAAGGCCCTTACATGGACAGCTAAGGCAGCTGGGGTAGATTAGACTGTCTATATTGGCCCAAATGCCAGTGAGAAATATTGTTCACGAAGGAGTGTAAGAGGGAAGAAGACTCTCATTAAGTAATAAGGGGTAAATCACGACTTATTGAAAAGGCTTTTATTCCCTTGTGTAAATTAATTACAGTGAAGAAATACTCTGTGTCTGATAGGTAAACGATTCCTTTGTACCTTTACAAACATTTCCTGCTTTGGTGGAAATGGAAAGTTATCTTAAGTGGTATATGGTCAATGATAAAAAACTGTCATCAACCAAACATTGCCCTACTTAGAAGTGAGGAGTTCTTGGCAAGCTACCTCCTGCAGCAGCTGCAGTGAGCATCACATATTGTAAAAGCCATGTCACGTATGTATAGCAAGAAGGCATGAAATGTTTGAAACACAGGAAAGAAATGCAAATCTTAAATAATTTACTTCCCAAAATGAACTGTGTTTGCATGGCACTGTATTGTATGTATGCATGCATTTATTTTTCTGTATGAAGTCTGCGTATTTTTTCTTATTTTTGCTACGCTGTAGTGACTTATGTTTGTTGTTTCGATGCATATTCTGTAACACCATGTGCTGCAAAAGAACAAAATTAGTCATATCTGTTTCAAAACAAAAGCCAGAGGATATTTCATGTGTAAATTAATTGTAAATTACTATTTTCTATATTTTCTAAGAAAAAATACTATAGAAAGATTTTTAATGACAGAATTTTCATAAATAAAAAATAATAAAAAGGGAAAAAGTTGAACACAGTAGGCCAGTAATAAACAGTGGAATGTTACCAGTATACTAGATCTTATTCCTTGCACACTGCAGTGTCAATGTTTGTTGATGATTCACATTTTTATATGGGAAACTGTGGCAAACCATTTTCTTGTTTGTTTGTGTGTCTTGACTCCTTTGTATTCTCTACTTGGCCTTCATATTTAAGGAAATAATTAATTTCTCAACAGCCCTTTTGAAACAACAGAACTGTTTATCAGGCCTTATAATGATTGTTACCAAAAAAATAGGTTAGAAATTACAGCATATAGATGGAATCTCCATTTTATGTCTGCAAAACAACTATTACAGTTTGCTATATGGCAGTTCAAGCTTAGCAGCAAATCTCTTAATATTTAGCAGCACTGTTAGCTCTTCCGGATCATCATTCATAAATATACTTGGTATCACAGACAGCCTGTCATTGCTGCCTAGAAAGCTATTGCTGTTATCTAACCACATTCTCCACTTTTCAGCTTTCTTACAATTAACATCATTCCAGATGTTGAATGTTGTCTGAATAGGTTCCTGTCCTATTTAAATAGCATGATTAGAAATTAATAGAACATATTCTTCTAAGGCAACACACTGAGTCGTACCAATGGATCATTGAAACAGCATGTAATATCCAATATTTAAAGCAGATCTTTATATTGTCGTCGGTCTTCTTTTGACAAAAAGTCAGCTTAAAGTAGAGCTTGGCATTATACAAAATTGTTACTGTTGTCAACAAATTCCCTGAAAAGACCAAAACCAACAACGTGTTAGAATGTCTCATTCCTTTGCGACCTTCCTACCCTGTCTGTGGCGCTCAGTCCAGAGCCCACTGAAGAGGGCTTGGTTCCCATTGGTTCCCATACTCTAGCATGGTTAGATATTGCATTTCTGAGACTACAGTTGCACATTAATATACATTTGGCGTGCTATTCATCAATTGAGCTTCATGGCACAATGATATCAGACTTTGATACGCAAATGAGCAGTGGTGGTTATTGGTATTTTCATTGGATTTGTTAATAGTTAAATAATGAATCAACAAAAAGCATTGCCAGCCTTATTCTTTAAAAGCTAAACTTGCCTGGTGTGCTTTATATCTACCAGATACTCTTGAAGGTAACAACATGCTGTCTGCTCTAAAGAGCTAAGATTTGTATTTTTTTTTCATACTAGTGCAGTGCTCGTTTAAAACGTGCCTGTTTTAAACGTGCCAATTTGTTGCTGCTTGCAGTTGTCTCGAGAACAGCTCATTCAAACAACTCCACACTCGACTGCACTTCCTTGGGTCGTGGGCAGTGCACCTGCCTTGAAGTCGCAGTGTACAGTATACGCCTCATTTGGTTGCAAAAGCTCACATGAAGTTTTTATGGCCATAATAAAGTCAAAGCTCAGCTATTTCCTTTTAGCTATCACAGTATGCTACAATGCAACGTTTTCAGTCACTTTTCTTTCAGGGCGACCCATACCCAGCATGTCATTTGGTGGCGTACCAGTTAACAGGGATCCCCTCTCAATACACTAAACAGTGTGTACTTATGGAAGTAGTAATGTACTATTGATAAATATATCCCATAGATCTTAAGAGTTGTTCTCAACACATCACTTAGATCCTCAGCAATACACCCACCATGTGTGAAGTTGATTGGATGAACGGCTGTCGAGAAAATTGAAGGATAGACCTACTGTACATACAGACATACAGAGACTTCTTCTGTGTACAAATATAGTTTGACTCATATATATTTGTAGTAAAAAAAGAAAAAATGGAGTCACATATATTCATGTGCTTTATCATCATGTAAAACTACCATTCATCCATGAATGCAAAATTTCTTTTCAAAAACAAATAATGGTGACCATACCTCTTTAAGTGTTGCACATTTACCATGTTAACATATGTAATGTTACAACTAAAAAATTGATTTTATCCATTCTGTAAGCTCCTGCCATATGGTTTGAGACCCTTTTTGTCTTGTATGGGGATACCATAACTAGAATGTGACATCGATGGGATGTTTGCTGAGGTTGTCTCCGAATCTATTTTTACAATAAACTAATGAGTACAGTGCATGATCATCAAAAAGCAAAAACAGAATTAACATAAAAATAAATATGCTAGAATCTTTGGTGGTATTTTGAAAGTCAGTGTTTAGACAGTTAGATGGGTGTACTGTCCTTTGACCATGCACCAGCATATATTTAGTGTACAACAAGGGACAGCACAATATTTCCACAATACAGGGCAATAAAATTATGCAATCACCACTTCGCTTGCTGAATAATCTGCAACCACAGCCTCAGAGGACAAATTACTGTTTTATTGCAACTCATCTATCTTGTATGTCGATTATCTAAGTAAAAAAAAAAGGCTATCTATCTATCCATAGTACTTTTATATAATGAATTATTCATTTAAAAATACACATTGCAATACCTATAAGTTTGTGTTGCTGTTTTCCTATCCCTGCCCCTACATGTTGTCTAAAGCCAGACTGGAGTGTTAAAAACTGATTTTCAAATTGGGTTGCATCACACACATCATGCCCATCTTTCTAGATAATCTTCACTGAAATCTAAAACATGCACTGATTACAAGATTCCGAAAAATAATGGCACACTAATAATTACACTCTACAGGATATTATTAACAACAACATGAAACAGAAAGCAATGTGATTTCATGGGGAAGCTGAGGTAGAGGAATGGAAATTGAAGTGGTGCTCAACTTGCTGCTTCACAGTGAGGAAAAACAAATCAGAAGGCTAAAAAGGTCCATAAGAAAACTGTTGAGGAGACACAGTCATCACTGAAGAACTCAAGATACAGTTTAGCTGGCAGTTTTTATATCCATCAACAATATCATGCTAGCTGCTAACATAAGCCTCAAGTTGATGTAGCATGTTTATCATTGCTTGGAAACGTCTGTTGCTTCGGCTTGTCTCTATCTGCTATTTTAATCCTGCTCAGAAATTACTGATGTATTATCCAGATTTTAAATTATAAATATCAAACATGTTTGATAATTATAGTGTTGGCCACGATGAGTCTGCGAACAGTTTGGGAGGTGTAAGATTGTATCTGTAAACCGCACACAGCCAAACATCCTTTCTTTCCAGAGTTCAGACCGCATTTCGCAGATTCTGAAGGGCCACCTGATTTTTCAAACATGTTTGATATTTAGGAATCATAATCTGGATGATTACAAAAATTATTACACTAACAGCTAAGAGCAGCTAACAGTGTTGCCCTGTACGCTAATGTTAGCTAGCATACCACTTAACAGATATTAAATCGGACAGTTAAAATCTCATCTCTAGTTTTCACTGAAGAATAGATACTGCAAAGTATTATTACATAATTGTGTCACCCTGTCAATGTCAGTTTGTTTACATCTGCTCCTTCATTAGATCGCAGGAGAGAGATCTCTTGAGGTTGTGCATTGATCCCTCTGGTACGATACATCCTGTGTGCATGTTTGAGATTAGAGAGAAGAGCGTCTGTGTAACTTCTCCTTATGTGTGTGAGGCAACCTAATTTTAAAGTCAGAAAGGATTGTAAAACTTCTGCAGTCAGTACTTCTGAGCCCGGCTTAGCTTGCCTGATTTGAGTTTTGTGACCCAAACACCTGGAATAACATACAAGAGTACAGTGTGTCCATGTAACTCTGGAAAGAGTACACTGTTGCCATTATTATTGTAAGCATTTGGTGGATTCTGTTCAGATTTACTTTGCCAAAGTCTGATCCTTTATACTGTGTTTACCACTCAGTCTAAAAAAGGTACATATACAACATGGGTTTCTGGAAAGTCCAGTCCTTATTAACATAGAGCTCCCTCAAACCCTCAAAATTAGTACAGAGAAATATTTGTTGCTTGCAGAAATGTTCTGGAAATGCACTTGATGCTGGAGGAATGCTCACATATGGTGACTTATGTTGTGTTCAGACTACCAGTGAAAATGTTACAAAAAGGCCAAGCGTTGCCAGGAGTATTGCTCAAGTGCTCACAGACAAGTTGTCACCATAGGCTTGTGTGAGCCTGCCAACATATACCATTCATTAGGGCGAGACATTTTGCCAACCCCTTGCATCTCCAACTGCAATACAATGCAAGCTAGTATAGCATTAGCTAACATTTAACACTGCGTCACAACTAATGTTAGCCATTAAGCATTACATTTTTTTAAACAAAGGCCTGCCTAGTTACTTTACTTTTGCCGTAGCTGTTGGAACAAAAACGTGTGATTGGTTGACACTTTATGATATCTGGAGCACTGAAAAAAGAAACTGACTTGCAGCCTTTGACTTTGCTTATTGTGGTAGTGTGAAAGCAGCTTAAGTTTAAAGCCACATTCCTGAAAAGCCACGTGTTTACGTTGTCAATTGGTGTAACTTTAGTAGAGTCAATTTAGGCTGACCTTTAGTCTCAAAATGAGTAATATAGTTGAATAACATCACATTACCAATCTAAGGGCAAGATGAAACATATCTTTGTTAAACTGAATGTGATAATAGATGAGGTTAGAACATTCTTTAAAGCAAGAGACTATGAAGCTTTTTTGCTAAACAGCAGCCACCATGTCTCCAAGTGATCGCTATGGAATAAAGGTAAATGCTTAAAGCAGCAAAGGTACTGTATAATAGTCATTACATGAGTGAACTGAGTCAGTAATGTCAGTTATGCAGTAACATTTTACTGTATGGCTATAGTCACCTAACATTAGTTTAAGTTAACTACCCGAAGCTGCTGGTCATACCAAAGCAAGAAAGGTTCTGTTGGTTAAATTATTGTTGGAGCATGTTCTGAGGTTAGGAGAATGTGCTCATATATGTCCATACTTCCTTTATGGCGTCATTACCTCTGCAGAGGAGGTGTTTTCGGCTTGGTTAGTTTATTGTTTGGTCTGTTTGTTAGCATGATTACGGAAAGACTACTGTCCTAATTTTCATGAAAGTGGCAACATATTCTCATGAAGTTTGTTGGCACAGGTTGGCATGTGTTGGAGGCTCTTGTACTGTACGTCACAATCATTGCTTTAAACATCAGGACCGTTGTTTTAAACATTGTTAATGCTGTAAAACATTTAGCAACAGACAACGAAAAACACTTCCTTATAATTCGGCATCAAAACTACAATGCTTAGGTTAGCGGAAAAGAACTAGACCTAACTTCCATCAATGGGACATGAACACCGGTTGATCCAACTGGCACTGACCTATGTCCTACCATTTAACATTACATTGCTTCTTCATTGAACAAAGTTTTTGTGGCATACCTGAAAATTGTAGTGCTTGGATTTTTGTAGGACATCATAGCAACTTACAGGAAATGAAGACAGTCGGAATGTGTTGAAGGGATGTAGCATGGGCCAAGGAAGAACTCATTAAATTGTGAAAAAGATCCAAATTACGGGGCAGATTTTTCAAGATAGGCCATGGCCTTGGCCGAGGTCTAATCTGACTTATTCTACCTGACTGAAATGGTTTCTCAAAGTGGGTGGTATTCCTCTTTTAATGTTGTAAGTACCTGCTGGCTTCATAAGTCTGTTATTTATATGGGTGGCATAGTCTCACTTATGTTTTCCAATATTTTAATACAGATGTTGATATCTTTAAGTTGGAGTATTTTTCTAACATTGTGACTGAGATATCAATGTGAAGTATGACTTTAGAACCAGGTGCAGTAAAAAAAATACACTGTGATGAGATGACAATGGTGTAAAATGTTGGTTGTTTGTGTCTCGTTACAATAGGTGAGGGACAGTTTAGTAAGTTGGAGAGTACCTTTTTGTTCGATATTGTTACAATACTGTGAAATTTAGGCTTCTAAATGCTGTTAATTCTTAATGCCATTCTTATAGCTGTTCATCTTCAGCATTCACAATTTGTACGTAGTATGTATGTTGTTGAAACAGAGAAGAGCATGCAAGTTTGTGCCCAGTAATTATGTTTCACATGTTGGGATTTCCCGAAAGAATGACTCCTAATCCCCTTCTGAACACCTCTAAAACTGTTAACATTCCCTATGCTATGTAAATGCTAATGCCACTCAGTTGTTAGACCAATAAACAGCTCTGCATGGCTTTGTATCATACACAAACGCGTTACCAAGGTATACTCTTCAAAGAACAGGACATTTCCAGTTTGGTCTCTGTGTTGCTTGTTTTTCTGGTTGCCTTCTTAGGTGTTGGCAGAGCTTAAACTCTGTTTTGCTAATCTATGCTTCTTACCAAGCAGCAGGAAGATTTAACCTCATTTGACTGACGTGTCACAGAGAGAAATACATGGGGGAAAGGAGTGAGAGGAAATGTAGGCAAGGATGAGAGAAGTGTTAGAAGGAGGGAGAGATAAAGGATGCTGGCAAAACAGGAGGTAAGTCCTCATTTGAATTTGAGAAGATGCCAGCAGTAGGAATGATTGTAGGTTTTCTGGTATGAATGGGTGACTGTGAGAAATGCTCATGTTGAGTCCTTTGCCGATTTAATGAGTCTTACCAGCTTATGGCATGCAGAAAGTTTCTGTCTGTTTTGACAGATGCTGAGGAAAGTGACTGTCTTCAAAGGGCAGATTTCTTCACTACTGTTAAAGACAATGCCACTTGAAGGTTTCATTGATTTTCAAGAAAATGTAATTTCCTCAAAATAATCAGATTTTATAGCATGTTCAGAGGAAAGGGATGCTCCAGCATGTGAGTATTGCATTTCAATTCAGGTGAGAGAAAGAATCTTCTAAAGAGATGATAGCCTGGGGAAAAATGGTGTTGTGGGCCCCCACCAGGGCTGTAGTACTAGAGTCTGGTCTTGATTTTTTTTGAGGTTGTGTGCTTGTCTTGGTCTCTGGCTTTGTTAGACTTTTCATAGTCTCGGTCTAAATGCCCTAACACTTTCCCCCAGAAAGCAACCACTACTTCTGCTACTCCTACCTACTTGTACTACTGTATGTCACGTGTAATCAGAATGTGAGGAATGTGATGGTGATTGCTTATGTTGTCAGATGACTGTCAGTCAAATCTGATCATACCACACGCATACAGTTCTGATGAAGCAGTCGAGTTTGTGAGTTTTTTCAACCAACTTATTTAGATTTAGAGACTAAGATTTGAAAGCAAGTTTACAAGTGCTTTAAAGGCGAAGGGACCCTCTATATCACAGGGGCTCAAATGTTTTATTTAAGTTTTTTATTTTCTAGGCTTTCAAATAATTCTGTAGTTTCCCAGTGATGTACCTTATACGTATCCAAACATTCACATTTTGGTCGTAGTATGTGTGTTTAAGAATCAACATGCTACTTAGCTTCCAAAAAAAGTGTCCTCTATGTGTACTGAGAGATTTTTCTGGCTGATGGCGTTGTTACATAATATCATTATCCATGCAATGTTTGCCTGGTACCAGCACAGAAGCTAAGCAATGTGCTGCTGTCAACGCTACATTAATTGGGATCTGAGACAAATAATAACACACATAACTGTTTGCAGCAGCTGTAGACCAACAACTCGTGCTCTGCAAGGTTAAATTACTGTTGGTCGGGGGGATACACAAAATGTATTTTAGCCACCTCAAGAAGGAGTTTAAGTGTGGCCTATATTAATAATATTTTCAGGAGTCCTTGCAGGAGGGTCGGCTTTCCCCAGTTGCTAATCCAGCCTTGCAAATAGGGGTAAAGCTAAGAAAAAAAGAAATGCTTGAGAGTACATGTCCCATAATACCACTTTGCATCTTTCATTTGACCCTCAATCCCTAAAAGTCCACATCTTTCCCACTCCACACCTCCAGTTTTTGATGCAGGACTTCAGTTGAAATTTGTGATATCAGAGAAGATCATCAGTTGTTTGTTGTTGTTGTTGAGCCACAAACCCTGCTATACAGCTGTTTTCACAAAGTGAGTAGTACTCTCCCTGACACATACACTGAACTTAATGTGTGAAATTGCTGGAGTACCCCTTTAAATTACTTAAAATTCTTGTTTTCCTGTAAGATGTCAGTCTTGAACAGGGAGGAACATGCATCCTTTTTAAAGGTTTGGATTAAAAAAACAAACACCAGAAAGAAAATGCTCATCCAGTTTTGCCAAATTTAATGTTACATTTACCCAAATGTAAATGTCTTACAGGCAGTAGAGAGAGTAGATGGACCAGTGTGAGTCTAGGCTTTATACTGCACGACACTGAAAGTTTTACTGTACACAGCAACATCATCGTGGCTTTTTATAATCCCCCCAACGTTTTACTTCCTGAGCTGACGGAGACTGGCAGCAGGAGTGGCTGCTGTCGTGTTGTGCTCCGGTGCAGCGTTATTGCGCCAAGCTGCCTTTTCTGGGGATATTTTTGGCTCCCACCTTGTCTTAATCCTGTCGTGATTCTCCAATGGATTATTCATGCTTCCTCCCTCCTCTCTTGCTTATCCCACCTTCTTCCCCTCTCACCCCACCTCCTCTTTTTCTCACTTCTCTCTCCTTCCCCATCCTCGCCTTCCTTTAACACCAGTCTTCCCCGGTATATATTTGTCTCATCATTATTGCGGATACATAGCCCCAGCCTCCAAGCGTGTGCTCCCATGCTCTGCACCAATCAGTTTTATAAAATTCATACGGTTACATAATATATCTGCAGTTATCCCCTTACCCTCTAAATATATAAATAAATATGTTAATAAATCAATAATCTTGTTAGCACCACTACCAACCTTTAAATATATCCCTCCACTCTGTTCCCTTCAGTTAGATTGCTTTTCTTCACAACCTATTAAAGTAGTCTGAATTCCCTGCTGTCGACTGCTGTGATAATTACTTCCATAGAATTTTCTCCTTTGCTTTCTCTCTCTATCCACCGAAGAGATCCTGAAGACTTTTGGCAATGAATAGTTTTGAAAAGTCTGTGAATATATATTTCACTAGAGACTGAAAGTCTGTCAGCCTTTGCCGAATTTGAGAAAATAGTAAGAGTGCTCTGTAAAGTCTTTATTAGTTGTTTTATTTACAATTTGTAAGTATCACTGTGCAATTTTGCTAAAAAAAAAAAAGGATATGAAATCATAAAAGAAAGATGTTGGTATACTGCATTGAGAAGAAAATGGAGTGGAAATAATGTCAGGCTTAGTTGGCTATTACATGTTACTCTAATTCTAATCTTAACGAGTATGGACGGATATTGCAGCTCCCTGACAATAGCATGGATTCAATCCACATTCAGTATCAGAGTACATCCACTCTAAGCCAGCAAACACTGGGACTGAACCAGTTTCTCTCCATTTTGGCCCTCTCTCCACCCTGACATGCATGTGCTGTTTTCACAGGCTGTGTAGACATGTGTAGGCCAGTGATTTAACTCTCTCAAAACTGAGCTTTCAAAAAATTGTTTGACTGAACACATCTGACATGACAGTGCGTTATATTATAGATGGATTCCAGACAACAATAATGTAATACTGGTTTGCAGCTGCATGGGGGTGAAGTCAAGGATTCTGTCTCTAACCCTTTCAGTGATCACACTTAAAAAATGTAAATATACATAATCAATACAGGTGATAAGTAAAGTGGTTCTAATAGAATAATAATCTGTCAGAAGAAAAATGATTTGCTTCGAGTGCTCAGTCAGGTTAGGTTCATGGGAATAGTAAGACTTTAAACTAGAGAATATAAGAGGTTGGATCAGACACTGTACAGGTCCTATTGATTCATAAATTCAGAACCAGTCAGGGGATGTGTTTTAAGAAATATCCTGCTGTTCACAAGTTTGGAATCTTCTGATTTATTGATGTTTTTCTTTTCCTCTACAATGACATTTAGTGAAATCCATTTATTTCACATTGGAAATAGTTTTCCCCAAAGGAGGAATGATTAAATAATATAATATATAATAAAATTATATTCGCTAATCCAGTTCCAATATTACTAACACTAGACCACTCTCTCTATTGAAGATGCGCTATTTAATAATAACAGTGATGATAATGATTGTGAAGTTTGAAGAATCACTTTGCCAAAGCAACTAATTGCCTTGTAATTCCAGCTTGTCGTAGGCATTATTTTGCATGTGACACTGAAACAAGAAGCTGTTTCATTTTATATCTTAAAATCTCCAGTCTCCAGCAAAAACTGTTGGCCTTGTGTGTTTCTGCTTACCACGGATACATTGATCTGCAATGTTTCATTATTAATTCAAACAAGGGTCCAATGGGTGGAAAGCTGATTGGACCAAGGGTTACCAGTGTTACATCTCGTTGTTGGGATTTTCATGTTATTAGTGTTTTTTGTCCTGGAAGTTATGTCTGAAATGTATGTCTTTTAAGTCTGACTTTCTTCTTTTTTACCCTAACCTTAACCAGGTGGTGTGGGTGCCTAATGTCAACTAAAGTATTTGTAAAGTGGTCAAAAAATTTAGGTATTTAATGCATCTGTGGTTTACAGAAATGTACGGTGCAACATTTATTCTGACTACTGGTTGGGGTAGAACCACTGTACACAGCTTTATTCTTTGTGTACAAAATGAACCCTTCATACAAACATTTTTCAATTTGTAAAGAGGACTTCCTCCAATCGAAAAGCATCAGAGACAAAAATCTGGAGAGTTTTCCTCTTAGCCATCAAGCTTTGTGGCAGGAGATTCCAAACTTCTGACCGGCACGGTTACTTCTGCTGTCAATCACAGTAATTGTACAATAACTGCGAGTCTTTGTACAAGTACAGTGTTATTACAGTATTTTAATATACAGATTTTTTTCCTACCATTCTTACTTAGACAACAAGACTTCCTGGTGTTCCTATTGATCAGGCTTTCTACATTGGACAGATAACACAAGTGTGAACACATGTTGCTCTCACATGTAAACAGCAGTTTAATAAATATCTGGCTTAGGATGGATGTAGTAGCTGATGGCTGCAAAACTGGTGTAGCTGTGAGGTCCCAGGTATGTTGTCAGGAAACAGAACCTCAGCAAATCTCCAAAATAAAGGAATGACAAAAGTCTCTCAAATAATTAAAAGATAAGAGAAAATAGATACTTTTTGTCCTTTAAGGCAGTGCTACGTCAAATGCAGTGATATTTACTGAAACATATAATAATTTCCTGCTCTTTAGTCACATTGCCTAACCAGTAACACAGCGTAAACCATATTTTAATTCACCAAACTCTCTAATTGCAGCCACTAAATTGAAGTGAGACTGTGAGTCAGCATTATCCCCTGCAAGTGCTCATATAATCTACAAGCAACATACTGTATGCATGATATAGCTGCAACACTAACAGTCAATATGCTGACATGTATTGGCCCGTAATAGCAGTAGAGCACACACATTATATCCAGTGAGGATTAGATGGAAGCATATACGCTATGTAAGCTTCTGTATATTTTTGTGATGTGTGTCCTGTTGCAGTTGTACCCTCATGAATTTTGCTCTCAGATGTCAACATCAGCTATGTGAAAGAACACAAACAGCAAATCAGCAGCAAGTCTTCCATAAATGCAGACATCTAGGTGATAAATTATCAGCAGAAATAACCTCCCGGACATCCAAGCTTAACCATCTCAGCCGGAAAAAACAAACAAAGAAAAAATATTTCAGACGTGTCAGACTTAAATCACCTGGGTCAAAATAATATCCAGAAACCTTTTTCTATAGCTTTCTACACAGTGATTGATTAGGCTCACTCAGCACATACAGCATCTTCCTAACAGCCCAGTTCTGGCACTGCTCTGGGCCGATGAATTTGAGTCCAGGCTTGCACACTGTATACATTTCTCTAGTAGTGAGGAGCTGAACAACCACCAATCAGACCAGCCAAAAGTAGAAACCATAGTGAGTCGATGATGTACGGGAATGTCTCGGTGTCAATTTATTAGATGACGTATGCTTTTGAATGCTCTGAATATTTTAAATGTAAACTTTTTCTACTGCCTGCTATGTTAAAGCTATAAATAGTATGCATATGATCAATCTTTTTTACTTGACAGAAAAATACATGATTTTCATTAAAAGAGCTTTTGTCTATGAAAATATCTGTGAGTGACTCTTTCTTGTTTCTATTTTATTGGAATTTGACGAGTACATTTTGGCTGTTGACATGGGGAGTGTATGTTGCATGTTGTCTTTGGATCACAACTTAATATAATAACTTCATATTCTCGACATGTCAGACTGTTGATCATGACTGATAATTTCATTATAATAAATGTGGATTTCAGTGTTTTTAACACTGCAAATAAAGGTACCATGGCAAATATTTTCCGAATACTTATAGGGCTGGGTTGGAGAAAATAACATCTAACAATATTTTTTAACTAAGTGCATCAATATTGCAGTGACTTAATGTTGACTATTGGCCATTTCATAAAATATTTACACAATATGATTTTTGATAAATAATCAGTGTTGTAAAAAATAATAACTAGGGCTGCCAATAGATTACAAAAAATAATTAATCTCGTATTTTTAAATTGATTAATCTAGATTAAAAATAAAGCCTAATGTCTAAAGCTTCCTAAAGGGAATATTTAATACAAAATAAATCACCAAATGAATAAGTAACCACTAACTGTTTAAAAGCACCTTAAACAGATGCAGGTTCAAAAAGAAAACCTTAAAGTGCTGAGTGGCCAGATATTAACATGCATGACAAGAAGTGTTCAAGGGAACAACAGATAACAGCTAACAGGAGCAGGAACTGTAGCAATCGAAAAGGTGTATTTCACACACCATTGTACTTAAATTGTGAAATACACACAATGCAGTTCAAACAGAAAATCATTAAGTGCCACATGGCCAGGAATCAACTTAGACATTCTTTCACATATTCCAGGGGAAAGTGCAAGACAAAAGGTGTTCATAAAATGTACGGAAAAAAAGAGAAAAAAAGGAAAATCTTTGCTGCTTTCTTGATGCAGACAATATGACTTAATCTTTCTTCACACTCCCTTTAGCTTTCATACTCCGTAACACCACTTCTGCCTTGTTCATAGTTACTGTTGTCACCAGAGGGCGCATGTAGGTTGTTCGCTGATAACCTGACCAGTAAATTGTATTGCTGGATTAGGATAAAGTCAATTTAAAGCAACTAATATTACCTGATTAACGATCACATACCTTTTTACTGTAGTTAACAGGAGGTAGACATCCTGATCAATTTCTATACCTAATTAGCCTAATCACAAGATTACAGGGGAATATAGTTTGACATCTCAAGATAACTGAAGTGAAATTAAAACTAGCATGGGCAGCTGCACATGACTTCCTTATTCTACCAATTACATCCATCAAAGGGTTCTTTAGTAAATTAACTAACAGCTCCAGTGGTGTTGCTCTTTGACAAATGGCAGAGAATGGAGGTTTTACTGGGCCGCTTCCATGTGGTAAAGTATCAGATGATTAAAGTGGGAAGTTGGAAGATGCTGAAATGGGTAGTGTGTACTCAGCAGAGATTCTCTAAATAAATCAAAGTTAAAAGTATCTACAGTATCAGCCTGGTTTAAGGACAATAATACATTTACATGGTACACTATTGAGTAATAAAAACACTAAAGATTTGTTCCACTTATTATCTAATGCATGTTTTGAAAACGTTGTGTATTTCTGCTATAAATGGACCTTAAAAAATGATTACTTACTACTTACTTGCTTTTTTTTTTTTTACCCAAAAGGAGTAATCTGCCAACAGTCGGCCAGACAAAGAAAAAAGGTAGATACAAAGTCAGAGATGTTGATAATTAAAACAGTAACTCAAAAATGTGAAATACTATATCAGAATTTTGAGATACCATGTTAGCATTATGACTTAACTTATGAAATTTTAAGTCATAACTAGACCTGCAAGCAGGTATCAACAGCGTCCGTTGCAAGTCTGATCAACGTTGATGCAATTTGTAGACATTGCATCATGATTTGATTGAGTAAAACACAGCAGTAACATATGGAGACTGCAGTCTCCAAAGCACAATTCAATCAGAAGCAACATAAAAATAATAAAGTGAGCTGAGTCATGGTGTAGGAGAAAATAGAATTTTGAGACAAAGGTCCCAAAACCGCTTGAGAGCAATGTACCACTGAGAAAGAGTAAAAATGATAGTCAGCTGTCTAAGGTCTAAAATGTACTGAGTCATTGTTCGGCAAACTGGTGAGTTTCCCCAAAAACGTAAGATCAATGCACCAATCAGAAATGAAGCAGTTGTCAAAAAGCATGAAACATGGTGGAGTACAAGTAGTGACCGTAAAATTTGGGACAGATGTCCCAAAAACAGCTTTAGAGCAATGTACCAATCTGAAACAGAGCGCCTTATTTACATGTAGGCAGTTCTGTAAAACCTTGCATCATGATTTGATTGAGTAAAACACAGCAGTAACACGTGGAGACTGCAGGCTCCAAAACACAAGCAATGGACCAATCAGAAGCAGCATAAAAATAACAAACCGAGCCAAGTCATGGTGTAGGAGAAGAGGTGGGAAAAAAAAGCAGCATTGAGACAGGGGTCTCCAAATTTGCGTATGAGCGATAGAACAGGTAGGAAAGGAGAGACATGTGGACAGTGCATATTGGTTGCGAATACATTCGTTACGATTTGGTTTTCAGTCTTACCTTTAGATGCTTCAGATTCTTTGAATTTCATACTCACATGCTGTATAGGTGGAGGGATGGCTGTCCCATGCAGAAGGAGCTCCAAGGTTGAATCCCAGGCTAAAATAAAGGGAAAATGACTGTTAGCTGCTATTGCTAGCTAATGCTCCAGGCTTCATGTCATGCTAAGGGATCCTGATGTTGGAGCACACCCTGGTTAGCAAGGGGCTAGGCTAATCACATGCTAAGTGCTCGTTAACCTCCAGCAAGTTGCACAGGGGAAAATCACTTTTTAATGATAAATCATGAGTTGGAAACAATAAAAGATAACTTACCCACTTTGGTGATGCAGGAGCATGCACACAAAGGCCTGTCAAACAACAAAAAACAAGTCATTAGACATCAGCGCAACTTCCAACATTGACAGTTCAATCAGACAATGATTGGCAGCACAGGTGACCTCTCCCAGAAGCAGGTGCCTCGGTCGTGGTTTTGGAGGTTTTAATTTTTAGTTCAGATTGGTAGTGGGGATGTAAGGAACCAAAGCCATATTATAAACTTCTATCATAAAGAAACTGAATCAGTGTTAGCTGCTATTGCTAGCTCATGCTTTAGATGTTTCCCTCTTCCAACACACCTGATTCAAATGATCAGCTCGTCACCAATGTGATAATGTGATTTAATGCTAAACAATCAGCAAGGGATACATGAAAACATCAGTGTCTTAGGGAACATATGTACAAGTTGCCGTACATATTATTGCCATATTAAATTACAAAACAAACAAATTATTAACAGTAACTTGTGTAAGTGTGAAGACAACGATGAAAAAAATGCAGTGGACAAGCTTAATTTTAATTTCAGTTTTGTATACTGACCTATTTATTTTTTAAGATAACATGCCAACAGTGAACTACTTTCAATATTGTTTTTTATTATGTTATGGTGCGTTACACAGTTTCTTCTAATTTGCAGGAGTGACGTTATACATAAACTAAAGACCATCACAAGCAATCCGTTTCCAGAGTATTTTAATCTTGAAGTGCCTGCTTTGGTAATGAAATAAATATTAAAAATTAAGTCTGGGGCCGTGCGCTGTCAACTTTCACGTTACTGACTATTTGACTGTGTCTGTGAATCTAATAACCAACTCTTTTATCTCTGGACCATGCTGAAATGTGATATTTTTAAATGACATTTAATTATTATAATTAGACAGTTAAACACTAGTCAAGTCTTGTGTTAACCTGGCATTTCGCTAAGTTTAATCATCATAACTGTCTATACTGAGTAACAAGGTGAAGTTTCACTTTGCAAACACAAAGACGCCTTGTGATCAAAAGTTTTATCGCCATAACACTTCTCTATTACGTATGACTTCATTCATACATACCTGTAAAGGACTGGTGGTATGGTGAGATTGGTTCAGTGAACATCTGATGTGGTGCACATTTAAACACAGGATCCAGGATGCCGTTCCGACAATTTATTCACTCAAAGGTCAACAGTAGGATGGATAGATGGATGGATGGATGATTTTTTCTATACAATGAAAAGCAGACAAATATAATTTATCTCAGAAATATCAAACAATAATGACAATAATAAATTAGGTTAGTCAATTACACTTCACTAATGCATCCACCATGGTTTCCATACTCAACAGGAATGAACCTGGTAATCTAATATAACAAAACACAATTACTTTCAAACAATACATGGCATATCAACCAACTGAATTAGGTATTATAAGGTAAAATTAACTCAAGATTAACTCACATTCATTCTCTTTGTTCTGGCTAGTGTTTGGTGGGAAATCAGAGGAAGTGACAGGCCTGGAGGGCTGAGCTTTATAAGCTTGGGGGGAGTGGTCATCTCATGAGTGACAGGGTGATGCTATGGGCTCTCTGGGGACTTGTGATTTTAACAATACCGGTCTAATAACAATTCATCTTTCATACCTCTCGTCATCATCGAAGGCAGCATAAGCTGCTAATAATGTATAATGTTAAGCTAACACACTAAGTATGGTCAACACAGACACTGCTCCCTACTAATAATATATAATATATAAAACTAGACTTTCACTCACCAAAGAAACTGGAGCATGGGATTACTGGGCAGCAGTAGTACAGTTCACCACACAGCAAGTGATGATATTTGTCCGATGTTTGCTGTAAAATTATCTGACAGCCGGCAGCTAAACTTAGCAGTGGGTTAGCTGCGGGTAGCCCCGGCAGCTAAAGCAGCTAGCAGACAGCTAACAGCTAGCAGACAGCTAACAGCTAGCGGCGAGTGACAGACAGCTGAGACAGCTGTCACTCACAGCGGAACACACTTCATTTTGCAGAATTTCAAAAAAGTAAACCAGTGAGATATAAAAAAAAAAAAAATACACCCGCCTCAGAGTTGTCATGGAGGGGGACCTTTGCTTTTGAGGATAGAGACGTTTTTTGAAAAAGGGTGTTTTTATGCCGTGAAGTTGGACATTTTAACATGAGGGCCAATCTTATTTGCTCCATTCTGCAGCCTGTCCCTAGAGGCCAGTCAATGAAGTGCAGCTTTTGGCACTTCCACATAGACTTCATAATGCATTGGAGGTTACAGCCTTCTCCAGTCTATGGTTATAGTTTGATTATGACCCAAATTGCATGTTAGACCCACAGGACACACGTTGGGAGTGATTTCTTGTTAATTAGAGTCATTATTGCCCATATATTTACCACTTCCTGTTTTTCCTGCAACCTACAGGAAGTTATTCCTTTGTAACTCTGACATTTTTTCTATTATCAAAATGATTTGGGGTTTCCACAGATTCTATCTACCAAATTTCATGCAGATCGGACTCTGCGCCTTGAAGTAATGCAAAAAAGTAAATTGAGCTTTTTCGTCCCCTCGGGCTTGGACCCCTAAAAATAAAAGCGATTTCAATAGGGTTCCCAGCACCGCTGGTACTCTCTGCACCGTTGATCCCTCGTCCCCTCGGGCTTGGACCCCTAATTATCACTTCATGTCGCATTATTTTAATCGTTAAATTATGACTTATCCCAATTATAATGTTTAACAAGGCAAAAGGATTGACATTGCCACATCTGCATCTGCATTACAGGGAAGCTCATCGGTACTAATTACAAAAGCCAATCAGATAATGGAAACCGTCCATCTGGTGAGAGGATGGAAAAGAAAGCAGTAACAGGCAGATGAGTGGAGTGAGAAAAGAGACAGAGATAGCAGATGAATTTTTCTCAATCTGCCACTTTTTTTCTTTTTTTTTTACAATCTCTTTCTCACCCTCTCCTGCCTGCTTGCATCTCTCCAAAAATGAAATATTCATGGAAGCCCTGGATTTTATCTGCTGCTCATCATCCTGCCAGCCTCCTGCTCTGCTGCTGCTGCTGTGATCCCTACTACAACAGCAGCAAGGCCGCCGCCGCCGCCGCCGCTGCCTGCATCACCACCCTCACCTGCTGCAAGTTCACACTGCTCCTTTGAAGAGCTCCTGCATGTATGCAAGGGCCATAGCCAGTTGCACTCTCAGTCACCCTCATATTCTTCCTCCCACCCACACAGGGAGACAAGAAGACGAGCAAAATGGTGAAATGCACAACGAGGCAAAGAGGGTGTGTTTTTAATGCAGATGTCACAGGAATGGAAAGGGGGAAGATCGCTGTTACAGTTTATGACTATGATATCTCCTCAAACTCTCCTGACAGCACAGCAGCTGCTGTGTTTTTTCACACAGAGAGAAAACATGGAAAATATTCTCTCAGTGAAAGAGAAAAAAAAAAGCGCTGACTCCATTTTCAATTTTCAGAGTGCAAAATAAATTCAGAGATTTGCTATCATTCATGCTTGTGGTGCTTCATCCTGTGAGCCTGAGTAGCTTTGGAACTTCAGAGAAAGAGCGATTGCTCCCCCTAGAGGAAAGAGAAAGGAAGGTATTTATATCGACATATGACTTTTTGAGTGTGATTAATCTGTTTTCATGACTTTTATGTGCAAGTAATACTTAATGATCCCTTGTGACCTAAACTTAGTTGCAAGTTTAAGAAACTTGAGCCATAGCCCACTTGCTATGTTTTTTGTTCTACTTCTTATTCTTTATCATGTTTTCTATTCCAATATTTTCTTATATATTAATTAATTAATTATTTTTTTATGTATTATATTTTACCTCAGCTCTTCCCTGGGGTTATATAATATAATGGCGCCATGAGATCCCTTTAGCTCAATGTCAATTAGCTGCCTTTGCATTCATGATAAATTGTATTTTTTATTATTCATCGAGTTGGCCACTAGAGGGCAAAATACATTCCCTGTAGTGGGAGTCTGTCAACAAAGATGATGCATGCTAAAGTGATGTGAGGCCTAGTTGCCTTCCAAGCACATCCATCATATTTTGCTTCTTTGATCTAATTGATGTTTTGTCCTAGGCCCCTTTTGGGTCATCGTATTTTATTGTTACTGGATTTTGGACATGTTTTTTTTCATAGGAGACTTTTTTCATGTGGTATTGACTGTGATTGTATTTTTATGAGACCTTTGCCTTGTTTTCACATGTTCAGTTGTCCAGACGATTATAATGTTATAGATTTTTTGTTATGTTGTTTTTTTCATTCATGTTTCCTGTTTTATTTTAATATACACTCATCATGTCTCGTTCTGCCTTTGTTATATCGCTGTGATTCTCTGCCCTGCCCTGATTTGTTTCATATATGTGTAATCACTGTTCCTCTCTCAGTTGACAGATCGTAAGTGTTCCAGCCATGTCATTTCTGTCGTTTCCCTAATGGGTTCTTGACTGTTCCTCTAATACTTAGACTCAGTTTCCTGCCTTGTGCTTTGGATACCTCTGCCTGTGTTTTAGACTGACTCCTCTGTGTATTGTATACGTTTCTGAAAGAAGAATTGTTCCCTTTTAACTCTCGCTGTGTATATACACTTGAGTCCTCGTTTTCTTTCCAGATAATTCCACTATGTGTAGCTCAGAAAACAATGGTGTAGTCTGTTGCTGTGAGTTTTTGTTTGAAGGCAAGGAAAGAAGCAAAGAAAGAACACAAGTAAGGAATGAAACAATGAAACAAGAAAGGGGTGAAGGTCGGAAGAAAACCAGGAAGAATGCAAGGAAAGGAAAGAGGGGGCAAGAAAGAAAAGAAACAAGGAAGAACGGAAGGACACAACAAAGGAAGCAAACAAAGACACAAGACAGGAAGGAAGGAAGGAAGAAATGAGAAAAGAAGGAAAAGAAAAGTAGACAAGAAAGAAAGGAAGGAAGGTAACAAGAGTGAGGGAAGGAAGGAAAGACACAGAGAAGGAAGGAAGAAAGAAAACAAAAAAGGGGGAAAGGAAGGAAAGACAAGTAAGCCAGGAAGGAATACAACAAGGGATGAAGAGGCAAGGAAACAAGCATTGTAATGAGTAACATGATATAACCTAGAGGTACCAATGCAAGAACGTCAAAATGCTCCATTACAGTAGTATCCAGTCATTCTCTCATACTTCTCAAATGATTTCACTTTTACAGGTCGGGAAGAGATTCCTTAAAATGTCCAGAGGTAACTGGTTCCTAAGGAGCTCCAGCATTGCATAAGGGAATGCATAAGTATCTCAGGGCAAAGGGTTTTCCTGGGAAATCCTATCAGATAATTTCACATCTTTAGGCTTTTGCCCAGGTAATAATAAAGTATCCCTATATATTACCAGATAGGAGAGAGTGTGTTTCTGAGTTTATCTCTCTCATATTTAGAGCATTATCAGATGTTTTCTTCCACCACTAGGTGCTGCAGCAGGACAAGACTGAGACCGACCAGCATTTAAAAGTCCATCATGGAGCCGAATTTATGAGAAGATTCACTTTAGGAAACATCCTGACCCTCATGTCCCAGATGACATCTGTCACTGGCTTGTCCTGCTTTGCTCTCTTGGTAAGAGACGCTTGTTTGTGCCTATAATGTTCCCCACATCTCCCAAATCAGGAGTACAGCAGTCCATTTTAAAGCTTGACCTATTTCCATTTAACAGAATTAAAATTTTCTAAACAGCGTTACTTATTGACGTCACAGGACTGAGGGTAATTACATTTAAATAGCCTGCTATTCAGCCCCTTTCATGATGCTTAAAGATAACGTCTCCAGTGGCCTAGAGGATTATTGATTAAGTATTGCCTGACCAATTACTCAAGCAGTAAGACTGGAATTAGGAAGATTTATCACAGAGAGCCATCCCCTTGAGTGTTTTGACTGAAAAAAAACCCAGTAGAATAAGTATTTGCTATGAGTGCCACTGTATTTCAAGTCAAGGTAATCCTTAAACACTGGAGACCACTTACAGTAATCATGGTGATGGTAATCAAACACTAAAGTGAGTCATAAAGCATGGGACAGAATCACTCCTAAACAAATGCTCTTTAAATCATTTGCTTCTCCATATCCAGTAGGACGCTGACAGTGTTCATTTGGGCTCTTCATACATACATGCCAACATAATTCTATTCATTTTAATCTTTACTCCCATGATGCCTTGCCTTGTGGTAGCCCACAATGTGCCTCCAGTTTGGCATTGATAGCCTGCAGTTTATTTTCAGCAATGTTAAAATGTAGAAAAACACTGAACACACACACACACCATAGCCAAATTATAAAATGAACAGCAATAATCCATAGATCGTGCTCAGATCCCTTACTTCAGTAAAAGTACTGAACAGCACTGAGAAATCACTCCTCCACTGTAAAAGTCCTGCATTCAAAACGTACTTAACTAAAAGGATAATTTACAATTTTTTTCATAAGAAATGCATGTTAAAACCTTGTTTAAATGTATATTGGAAAGACCTATATATAAATATAATAGTTTTAAATAACATAGATTTTTTTTTAAATTAAATTTCGAATTGTTTTCTTTTTATGGAGTATATAACACAATGCACCTCACTGGCATAATCAAAGATGAGCTCCAGAGTCTTCCCGTCAAAAGTGAAGTCAGATTTTTAACTTTCAAATCTGTGAATTTGACCTGCAACACAACAGGAAGGTTAAATAGCCTAAATTAAGTCCTTCTTTGGTTAATTTGTGTTTTGAATTTACTGATATTCCAATCTGCCAGGAAAAAAACAAAGAATGCTCATAACAAGCTCTGGATTATCTACAGTTCTTGGTTAATGGGAAGAGGCATTGCTATTGAGTTTATCAAGTGTATCAAGTGACAAAGTTCCATTATATTTGAGAGAAGGCAGACATCTCTATGGCCAATAACACACCAATGGCTAACAACCTGCACCAAAACAATCCAGATCAATATATAGCACTACAGATAAGGAAGAAAAGTATTTTTCATTTCTGCGGTGAACTGTTCCTTTAAGCTCTTATTCAGCACTCTTTCAGTCATGAAGTGATGGGAATTGATTCACAGTGTTTTAACTCATGGGACCAGCTGTGTCAGTAGTGTGAAACTAAGTAAAGAAACACATTTCATCTAGATAGATGTGCATTGTCGCACCTTTATTTGCACTTAACTGTTGAGACGTTACAGAACACAACACATTTGGAATACTGTACTGTATGTTTTAATACAAAACAGGTGATAGGGACAGTGTACCCTGTGTGTAACAAGTATACTTTAAAAAGACAATTATACCTCACTGGAATGATGCAAAACTGTTAATACACATATATCTCACTGTCATCTGCGATTGTCATTGTTTTCATTTGTCAGAGCACATAATGCTGTTTTTCACCTTTACTTCTACACTAGCTTGGTATTGTTTTGACTTTGTTTATCACTTCGGTTGTTTGCATTTATCCATTGCTTCTCTCATAAATAAAACCACATGACAACTCGGCCTGCAATTCTTCTTCTAATTTTTTTTCTTTTTTGGTGTCAGCAAATTCCACAAAAAGACAAACGACAAAAGCTTTCCGGCCTGTTGACCTCAGATATCTTAATTAACAGCCTTCACATATACACTACCAGTCGAACGTTTGGTCACAGCTTCTCATTCAATGGTTTTTCTTTGTTTTTATTATATTATTGACACTCTAGGTTAATATATATAAGAAAGTAGCTACATTTACTTTGTTGGTCTCAAACACATTAAGACATTCCACAAATTAAGTCTTGACGAGGCGCATCTGTTAACTGAAAACCATTCCAGGTGATCACATCGTGAAGCTGAGAGAATAACAGAAGTGTCATCAAAACAAAAGGTGGCTACTTCAAAGAATCTAAAATATAAAACATATTCTGGTTTAACATTTATTTCTACATGATTCCATATAATGGATTTAAATATTAAAAAATAAATAAAAACCATTGAATGAGAAGGGGTGTCCAACCTTTGACTCGTACTGTATATTTAAATTATTTTGAATATATTTACCAAAAACGTTAAAATGCTGCATGTATAGGGACTTGTTTCAGCTGTGGATTAATACACACGTCTAATGCCAACCACCTCAACAGAGTGGTACAAATGGAGCTGTATTTTTGATATATTTGTCAGTAGGATTGATTCAATGCTGGTTTTTGTCCTTTCATAGGACACACAAAGACGCATTTTATTTTATTTTATTTTTTTTTTTACAGAGGAATGTCTCGCGAAAAGAAAGGTCGGCTGTGGCACTGGTGGAGCAGTCATGCACTAATCATGGGTTGGTGGTTTGATCCCTGGCTGTGTGAGTTAGTGTATGAATGCTTATCACTCCTGATGAGTAGTCTCTGCCCCCAGTGTGTCAATGTGTGTGTGAATACTGGCTTGTGTTGGAAAGCGCTTTGAGTGGTCACCAAGACTAGAAAACGCTGTAAAAATGCAGTCCATTTACCATATAACCCAGGTTCATTCCTATGAAGGAAGAATCAGGATTTTTGGGCCATTTGCAAATTGTACAATACGAGGTTCTGTGTTTGGACTGTGACCAACCAACAACTTAAATGATTTTTCAATTGTCACTCTTTATAATAAACGCCATTAATAAATGGTAAATTGATAATGCTATAATTTGTTATAACAGTTTATTGGTGCAAACATTTTAGTATGTCATATATGATATTAAGTATTTGCTAATGATTACTGAATGATTTGTGAGGCCTAAAAATGTGTAAAACATGGTTATTGCCAAGTTAAACTAATGCTTTTAATAGTTAAAAATCATTGATCATAGTTAATGATCAAAAAGTGGCATCAGCTCCCATTAATTTAGCCCCATTAAATATTTTAATATTATCTAAATAATGTTAACAGATGATTTTAAGTATTTATTTACCATTTAACAGGGTATTATAATCATCAGTTCATCCATATGATGTTTATAGACAGGTTAAAACATTTGGTAATCATTAACAAATACATACTATTATTTTCTTTCTATAAATGTGTGCAACAATAACTGTTAAAATAACATAAATTATAGCATTACTTATAATTAGTAAATATTATTATATCATTGTTAACAAAAACACTTAACTATAAATTCAACATTTATTAATGATGGTAATTGCAAGTGTATATTTAAATATAAAAATAATATAATAATGTATACAGCAAATCAAGCATTTGCATAAAGTGAAAATTAATTCTATCTAATATGTGTCAATGTGTTCATGGAGTATGGACATGTGTAGTGGCGAGCAAAGACAAAACAATGTTATGGTTTTAAAATGTGTAAAGATGAAAAACAGCAGTGATTTACATAACTAGAAACTACAAACAGACCAAAACATCTAACAACCAATACCTGAGATTCAGTTTGTCCCCTTCATACAACAACAGGCTGCTTTACCCTCACTTCTGGATGTCAAATACATATTCAGTGAAATCTTAAGGCTTATGCTTATGATTATTAATGGAACTCTTCAAATATTTGACATATGAGCTGAGGGCAAACACACACTAGCCTGTGTTATAATACCTTCTACATGCATAAACATGAGTTTGATCTGGATCCAAGCTACCCTGTGCAATTCCTGGAAAACTATATCAGCTTTAGTTTTGACTTTATGTGGACATAAACCTCGTATAGACAAAATAAAACAATATTATTAAAAATATTTTTTTATCCATTAGCACATTGCTAATCATTGACAGATGCAAGACATGAAGATCCAAGTAGACAAGAAATATCAGGACAGTGCAGAACTTACAATACTGAGTTGGTGCAGCAGTGTTTCACAAGATGAAACGCTAAATAATCTGTACAGCAAAATGTAATGCAATACAACACACAATACAATAGCAATGTAATAAATACTACTTTTTGAATGCTTTTGTGAAGTTAATAGATTATAAAGTGCTGATGTTCTGTTATATTATGTCAAGTCAATACAATACCATCCCATACATTCAATGTGCAAACTGTGGTCTCATTCCAAACGTTTCCACCGTGTTGTTAATTGCATTAGATTGCTCAAGTGTTTGTAATATGCTATAAAACTCTTAAATGATGATAAAATATTGGAGATGATTTTATACATAAAAAACCCACAAACTAAAGCACATCAATGACCTACAGTGACCCCAGAAAGTACAATGCTATTCTTAAAACAGTTATTGATGCCAAGAATCAATGTAATCTACTTAAAGACATTTTTGTCCTGCTTGAAAAACAGATTTGACATATTTTTCTACGTTGCTATAAATCTGTCCAAGTGAACATGGAATACGGATTGACATGTAACAGTATTACAACAAAAAGAGCTCCTTAAATCATATGAACCATTTGAACAGAGTTGAACGTTGACCTTTGGGGCTAGTTTTTCTAGATTTTTGTGGACTGCGGAAATTGCACAACACAATGAGTCAGAGAGATTGTGTGTATTGGTAATGGACAAATTTAGACCAACAGGAGGAGTGGCACTTAAGGGTTGCTGGAGAATCCGCAAAGTGTCCGACTTACTCTGGTTGCAGTAATAGAGGTCAGTCAGGTGTTAAAGACAGTAGGACATGTAAACACTCAGGCGTAAGCGTCTGCACAGTGGTGAGCGCTGACACGTGGAGGCTTAATGTGGCAGGTGTAAAAACAGGTTCAAGACAGTTACACTCACATCTCAGCAGTAAAAGGAGCATAGCCAAAAACAAAACTGTGTGCTCTTTTTTTTAAGATTTAGGTGTTCATTTTCATGCATGTTGCTTTTACTCACAAAAGAAAGGGACATTTTCAATAACTTACACTAAGAATCATATAAATATATAAGGTAAAATCTTAAAACATGTATTACTGTTACTATGACTGATTGTTTTGACATTGTCTAATAAAGTATTTGAGGTAGGTTAAAATGTACTGATGAAAATAGAGTTCTCTTCTGTGTTGTCTGGTCATTATTTACACTACAACAACTTTTTTCCATGCTGTGCCATACCACTCACATACCCTTATATTTTAGTGTGGTAAGACACTTTAATTTGATATCACATACCATATGAATTCAGGAAAAACAGTGTTTAAAACTAGAAAAGCACTCAGAGAGCGCATACCTCTGCCAAGGCATTAGGGTCAGTTACGAAATACCAAATTACACACTTGAAAGATTATATTGAAAGAGTGTATTTTGGGAGCACACTGGCATTGAAATATGTCATCCACTAGATGGCGGCAGTTAGTAAAGGCAATATGGTCACTGACGCAATAATATAAATTTGCAATCTTAATTCCAGATGGTGTTCTGTATCACCACCAATATCTAATCACCTGTTCCTTGTCCCAATACACACATTGTCTGAACATTTCACCCAAATCTGTACAGTACTTTTTGAGTTATTTTGTACACAAACAAACAGATGAACAGACAAACACCGGCGAAAACATAACCTCCTTGGCGGGGTAATGTAGAAGAACAAACGGCAGACTTTCACCCAGGAGAACAGGGTGTGTGTCCCTTGTGAAAACAAACAGAAATGACTTTTACCGTAACCTACATTTTTTTTACGTGATTTCCCTGGCTCCCGGTTTGTGAATCTCGGTTTTTATGCAACTTCTGTTTCTTACGTAACTTCCGTAGCTTCACTTCCAGTGATATTTATTCACTTTTAATGTCTTTTAAAACGCCTTACAAGGAAGGTTTTTGATCAGTAAACAAATAAATACACAGAAACTTAGAACCATGAACCATATGTATATGTCTAATGATGTGTGTGCCTTTTTAAGACAGCTCCACTGAGTCACATACTTTCCTCGGTTTTAATTCGGTGTAAAAAAAAAAAAAACGTAATTTCACGTAATTTTGTGAAGTCAAGTCATAAGTCATGAAAAACAGTGTCTAGAGTCGACTACTGGAGATGAAAGTAGGAGTAGCTAAGCAAAGTTACTGCTGAGGAGATGGGCAGGAGCTAACTGTATTTTAGTCACGTAAAAAAAGCCCCACCTAAAAAATCAATATCACTGTGTGTATGCTATATATAGAATATTTTTAATTGCTTAATCTTGATGTAAGACAGCTCTATCTGATGGGGAACCAAAGCTGTTTTATCCACCTGTGCTCTCTTCAAAGCCACCAGACTCCTTTGACGAAAACAGTAATTTTACCTTGCAGAAACATTAGTGCTGGTCTTCCGCTGTGTTTGTGTGACTTTGATGTTTTAAGGGGTTTTGGAACTGTCAAAACTAGCAAACTAACTAACTGATCAGGGCAACAGTGAATCTACAAATCACCTGATGTGCAAATTATTATTACTGTTTTGATCAATGGAGTCTGGTAGTTCAAAAAGAGCATATAATAGCATCCCTGTCATTTATGGGCATCTGGCAGCAAGATAAAGCAGCAAAAAGCATTCTTCATAACAGTGTACCCATAGATTTTGGTGGTCCATTTTTTTTTATGTGACTTAAATACATTTTACTGAAGTTGTTTCTCCGAACCAACAGTGTGCCAACCGCTACTGATCTAAGGTCTTCAGAAAGGAAGTCAGTAAAGTAGTGAAATAAGCTCATGTATGTTATGAGGCCCGTTGTTGAGGTCACACATTATCCTGTTCGAGGTGTAACAGGTGATGTTTTCATGTTTTATTTTCATAATCTAGTTGCCATGTGCAGATATTGTAGAACGCAAGAATTTAAAAAACTTTGACAATGAACAAAAAAAAAGAACATAATCCAGGGTTATGCAGACAATTCCAATATCAGTTTCGGGGCAAGTAAGTGCCCATTAGCTCCATTAGGCACATCACTTTCAACCATTTAACTAGTATGTTGTCTTCATCCCTGCTGGCCTCTGCTTTAGACATGTAGGCAGTGACCTTTAATTTACCTCCATGCTGCAAGCTGGCTCTTTGTTTTTGACTTCAGACAGGATTGATCTCACTCCACCCACTTCATTCCAGCTAACCCTTCTGTTGAACTCTCCCCGCACTCAAGAATCTCCCTCCTCGTCAGCAGACGATCATTCCCCTTAATCAACTTCCTTCCGCCCTTTCAACCATGGAATGACATTTAGAAAAGCTTGATCAAATGATCATTTATGATTTATTTAATGAAGGTGTGCACAATTTTCATATTTTTTTTTTTTTTTTAAATATTGCTTTTATCTCACATAAATGCTTACTTTAAAGGAATGCTTTGATGATTCTGGAAACACCCTTTCTTGCCAAGAGTTAAATGAGAAGATCTGTGGAATTCTTTAAGAATTTTAAGATCAGCTATGCCTGCTGAAAGCACACAGTAGATCACTGTTATCCTTGTTACCGTCTGGCAGGAGACACAGGGCTGGAAAAGCTGCACGTACCCACAGACTTAGAACAGCTTTTACCAAAAACAGTCAGGCTAACGCAAAAACAGTTAATTCCACAAAACGTGCTGTCACGTTTCACTTATTTATGTACTTATGTTATGTTCTGCTATATTCATGCTGTGGTAACATTACAGAACATCTCATACCATTTCAATTCTATTATATCCTTTAATTATTTGTATTTATTTTATAACTTGTTTTACTTATTTTTATAGTTTGTATGACTCACGCTCCTATTATGACTAATGCTGAGCTATAGTTGACCCTGTGCTTAATCGACATATAACAAATGAACTAAAACTTGAACTTGAAGCTAATCTGACCTGCAAACCAAGGCTCACTAGCTTTATCACTTGCACTGCAGAAGGTGATGCTGAATACAACTGCCCATGTCAAAGTAGGATTGTCAAGCTATGGTTTTTGCCACTTTTAACTCTATGACAAAGTATGATTTGAGTAAGTAAAATCATTAAAAATCCAAAACATATATATGTCATGCATTAATTCTGATAATCTAATTTAGAAAACCATCAAAATACCAATATTATTAATTACTTTCCACTTTCTGCATTCCAGTTATTTAAGTTATTTATTTATTCAACCTTTTCATCCAACTATAGGCAAGAAAGCAAACAAGCAAATAAGCATGAAGTTGAAGTATTTCTTCAATGTAAAAATGTGGTAAAAAAAAAAAAGAAAATTGATTTCTCCGACATAATGTCTCATGTAGTTTAGCAAACTGATGGGAACATAAACTTTTGTGATTCAGTGCAGTCACAGGTGTAGGGATTCAAAAGACAATAGCCTGTACAAATAGTAAAAATACAACTTTCAGCATGGCAGCTTCACCCAAACCTGTTTTGACATGGCTCACATCAGCTTGATATTACGCAGTCCTGGTGTAAAAGCATTGTTGAAACGATATTCAATTTGTTTTTAAATTTACGCTGAAAGATTTAGATTCACAAAAAAAGTTTTAGCTCTGGATGTGACTTGACTTTCTTTAGAAACTGCTCAAGTTTTCATACCTCAGTCATTTTATGAGAAAAACCCAGCAGTAAGTCAGTCAGCAACGTGAGGGTTTTTTTCCATAGCATTTACAGATGGTGTTTCTGTAATACTGAAGTCAAGAAGCTCACACAACACGTCACTCGCATGTTGTAACCACTGTCAAGACATGCAACTCCACAGATCAAGCAGAACCTCGTGGGAAAGGTGCGATTCCAGGAAAGAGGAGTTGTGGGAAGCACACGGAGATCCAGCGTGGGTGTAAAGATAAGCAGCCAGACTTGGTAAACACTGGCATCAAAGGTGAGCTGTTGACAATATCATAGCAGGTGACAGGCAGCATGTGATTGGGCAGGTGTAGGGTACAGAGGGCGGGACACAACGCAAAGTATCCAAAGTAGAAAAGGTCAGAGGGTCACAGAGTCAAAAGTGTTGGTCTCACATTTCAATGTGAGCTTCTTTGGCTGGGGGATTGTCTTTTAATGAGCCAGAGATGGTGTAGAACCTGCAGGGACATAAAAGCCACGCAAATTACTCCCAGCAACAGTAATAAAGTGTCTGATGTTATGTGTAACAATTAGGGCAAAATCTTTTTCTATTTCCAGAAAAATAGCAATAGGATCCTGACATTTTTATCATGTGTGCTTGAGCGTTCACATGCTGACGACTATCTTATGCACTGAGCTTAAAGTGACAGCTCACCTCAGAATCAACAGAATATTTTTAATTAAGATTGTTTTTGTGTGAGTTGTGTAGTAGATATCGGCTGTAGAGATGTCTGCATTCTCTCGCATATAATGGTACTAAATGACGCTAAATGTCTCTTTTAGGATTTATGTTGAGTTTTATTAATGTATTTTTTTTTAAGCACCACAAGCAAAGCGTTATGTAGCTCCATTATATTTGACAGACATCTCTACAACCAAACTTTACAACAAAAAACGTTGTAGATCCTAGTAAAACAATGTCAAACATAAATCATATCAGGAGGAGGTTAGGGTGGTGAGCTGGTGCAGCGAGTGGCATGAATGTGTTCGCAGGGACACAGTGGGAAGTGTCAGGTAACAAATGCTGCAATACACACTTGAATAAATATGTAATTTCTAAGCTATTAGCCACACAGCTGGTGACTGAGCCATTGATCTGGAGCTGCTTCATCTACAGTTGTACAGGAAAGATAACACACTCTGTTTTACCTTGACTTTCTAAGGTGCCTGCGTTTCTTCAGGAACTTAAAACAGGAGGATTTTGCGCAGGAATTTTTCAGGTCCACGACCTGGTAGATGATGGGGTTGTACATGGCCGAGGACTTGGCCAGCAACGTGGGAATGACAGACACGGGGATGGGCACCGAGTCCGGCTCGCCAAACGCTGACACCACGGACACCACTGCGTAAGGGATCCAGGCTATCAAGAAGCCTGCACAGATCAGCATCGCCACCTGGAAGAGGACACAAAGCAATATTCAGATTGCTGATATGTTCCTAACACAGTTCCTTTAAGAGCACACTGAAATATCTCTTCTCTGCTTCCTCTCTGGAGCACTGTTGCTTTGTCTTGCTGTTTTTCTTTACAGCACATCTTCAACCTCCAACCTTACACCCACCTTTGTGAGTTTCATCTCAAGGTTGTGGCTGTTTCTGACGCGGGCGTCAAAAGTTGAGATCTCCTTTGCGGAGGATTTGACCTTGAAGATGATCATGACATAAGAGAAGACGATGATGCCTGCGGGAAGGACGAGACAGAAGAACAGAATGGCCATGACAAAGCTCTGGCCAGACACAGAGGCCTGCGCTAGCGACCAGTCCAATGTGCAGGAGGTCCCGAAGGGCTCCGGGGCATAGTTTCCCCAGCCAACCAGGGGCATGGTGGCCCAAAACGCTGCATACGCCCACACAAAGGCCAGGCACAGGAAGGCGTGGTGGCGTTTTAGCCATGTGCCTAAGAGCGGAGAAAAAGATAGCAACTATGATGCAATAGTGGTGAGAGATGTTAAAAACCTGATATTTAAACTTGGATAACAGAGGGTGTTAATAAAATATAAAACTATAAGATCTAATGAATACATTGGTACAAACCATGCCATGATATCTTAGCAGGTAGCATCACATAACACAATGAGTACACACACATTTTTATGTTGACACCATGTAGTTTAAGGCAAAAAACACATATTTTCTTATACTAAAAATGTGTCCCAGTTTGACTATTTCTGCATAAACAGTCTTGTAATTGCATAAATTGTGTATCACTGGAACGCTGACACTCTTTATTCATGTGTGATGACTTTGGTCACTTGACCTCACTGTATAAAATGAGCAGCTGTGACATCTAGGCTAATCACAGCCTCATGGGACATTACAACTTTACAAACTTCACTAGAGACCTACAGCATTTTTCTCAGTATACTGACAATGAGGGGGTTTCTTAGCAGCATCCAGTCACTTAAAATACAGAACTTTCCAAGGTTTTTAAAACCAAATCAATGCATGCACATTTCATTGCATTTATTTAATATACTCCTTATGGGCGTACATGAAAGTCAAATGTTCAGGAGACCCCACTAAAGGAGTCATACCGTATAGGAGATGGCAGATCTTAAGGTACCGGTCCAGACTGACCATGGTCATCGTGATGAGGCTTCCGCAACCAAAGAAGAAGCCCGCCCAGCCGTAGAAACGACAACCCTCCCAGCCGAACAACCAGCGGTGGGAGAAACTAGACACAACGAAAAAGGGCTTCCCTGTAACTGCAAATACATGGAAGGGGGAGGACGGGAATGAGGAGGAAAAGAAAGAAAAGAACAGGATGCATGAAATAGAATGGGAAGAAAACAAGGCCAGGAATGAGTTAAAGTCGTATTGGAAAGACAGAGGAAGGGGGAGGTGGGAAAAGCCAAAAAAAACAGTAAAGAAAAATGATTAGTTACTTGAATGCATTTCTCTGATCGGAATTGGAATTCTTAAAATGTGTTCTGTTCACTTGTGCAAAACATAAAAGCTTTTTCTTTTCTTTTTTTAACAAATTCCTGCAGCATGACTCAGCATGTCTATGTTGTTTCTAAACAATGACCCAAGGACTTGTCATTCTGGTGGCACAATAATTAAAACCGTCCGAATTGTTCAGTTCGACTGTCTCGATTCGATTTTCCAATCCAGATCTATCCATCTATCTA
>CAFUXE010000457.1:457085-481075 GCA_903364295.1 Serranus cabrilla
ATCTATCTATCTATATATATATATATATATATATCCCGGCTGACAGACAGAGAGACAGATAGATACAGAGGATTGCCGGTTGTTGACATGAAGTTTCCCCTCACACAAAGGGGTTTAGGGTTCAGCACAAGGCTCCAGTGTACTTTCTTGTAGCAAACCACAGTGATTGTGTGTCAGAGGTGGACCTTCTTCCGGGGGGAGCTGGACAGGCCCTGGGCCACATGGCTTACAAAGCTCAAGTGGAATAAACATCCAAACCTCTCGAGGCTAGACTGCAATCAGACATGATGGGCCAAAGATTTTCTTGGAATCACTGAAAACCCAGCAGGGCAAGCACATGCAGTTGCTCACATGGTCGGGGGCTCAATAGTATTTACAGATTCTTAGTCATTGCAATAACTAAACATCCTTCAAGCTTCAATTCAGCTGGTTGTTTTGTTTGCCCCTCGATGTGTTGAGCCTGGTAACGATTGCCATTGCTGTTATTTTAAATGGAGAATATGCACAAAGTCCGCCCCACTATACTTATGTAATTGGGAGAGATTTTCCACTCCTGCATAGAATATTACATATGTAGATACAATCAATCAGCTGATGACTTCATCATCTGTTGATCCCGTCAGGCAAAAATTCATTTCAATAATGGAGAATATTCATAATGTCAATGTGTTGGCCTCTCTTGATCTGGAGATTGTTCTGGGCCCTTCCAGTCGATATAAGGTTATTTTCAGCCACAACTATCACTATTACTTTTATTTTTTCAAATTGGTATTTTGGTCCGCAACATATTATGAGATATGCAGTTTATGTAACTCATAAAGTTCAGGACACTTTTAGTGACTACTTTCATTTAGTATTTTTTTTTTTTATGATGATCAGGAAGAACACACCATGTCCTTGTAAGCTTCGAAGGCGTACTTAGAGAACAGGACAACCACAGGAGGATTAGTGAGGATTACAGCACTGAGGGTGGCATCAAGTATTATGCAAGGTGAAAAACATGGAATTATATGATTTCAGTTGCATAATATATTTATTTATACAGTAAAAATTTGTAAGCTAGGACCTACATAGATGGCTTGACACAGTCTTGCAATCGTTGGGTAACACTGACTCTAAGTTGCTAGAGTAATTTGCAGAAACAGAGAACAATGTTAGTGTTTTCCTGATTTCAAAAAACTTTCTTAAGACCAAATAAAGAAGTTTACTGTAGAATTTTTACAGTACAGTGACATCAAAGGACATTGGGAAATATCTTCTTGTGTTAACTTTCATAAAAATGTTAGAACTGTACATCTTCTGCCAGAAACTGTAGGCCAGCTATGTCAGTGTAAACTTTTTCAGTGCCAGTGTTGAATTTTCACAATGCCAAATTTTATTTCTGAAACCAAAACGTACTGTAACTGCTGTATAGTTTTGTGGATGTGACTTCATGTCATTATCACCATTTATATCTACAGTATAAAACCAATGTGTTCAGGATTTCAAGAGCACAACATTCTTTTTAGATCTACTCTCTTAACTTTAAAATCTATTACATTTCCTCTGGGAGGAGCAGGCACATGGACCCACTAGACACTAACTGATCCATGAAGGGGCCCCTGTGGCTGCAGGTTTTTGTTCCGTCCATGCAAGAGCAGAGTGAGTGAGTGAGAGTGAAGACGGTTCAGGTGACTGGAATGACTTGACTCAGGTGTCCTTCTGCTTGCTTGGGACAAAAACATGCAGCCACAGTGGCCCCTTCATGGATCAGTTGAGATGAATTCTGTTGTGATTTTGCACTATATAATTAAAATAAACGTGCCCTGATGTATGATTTGATGACGCATTATTTTTGTAAATATCATCTTATTGAGTTACTGAAACAGTCATCTTGACTACGAGTGTCTTGGTCAAATGACATCAGTAGCGTAACAAGACGTTCTGCCCTTTATGCCAGTACTCAGCTGGTGTGATGACACATTTGGAATTGCCCTCTTCAGTTATTTTCAATATGCCGTCACAAGGCATGGTTAAAAACACCAGGACTACTGGGTATGTAGCTACAGGGCAAACACATGCTTATGACCTTCATTCCTGGGCACAAATGGTCTTTGTTCACTTGAATTTGACAGTTTCTGGGGCAAACACAAGTCAGTATCCCACACTGATGCACACACCGCGCCAGACATGCAGCATAAGGCAGATGAAATGTTCTCAAGGGGGGGATGCTGTGTATTATTATCCTGACAGCTTGTCTGAGTTATATTTTTGCATTTTCTGAGTAGTTTTTTTTTTTCTCTTTTTTTTGAAAAAGTTTGTGCAGAAAACATTCCCAGTTTACCTTGAAAGACCTCTGATTAGGAGCGTCTCGTGGTTTCTGCTGCTGAAGTGAAAACAACAAGATGAGCTATTTGAAATTAAAAAAAAAAAAAAAAAAAAAAGGGACAAAAAATCCTGTCAAATTCCAGTGAACAACTGTACCTCAAAATGACTTTGAAACTACGTTTCAGGTAAATATATGTAAGTTTAAGGCATTCACAAGTTAATTTATGAAACAGTACAATCCATCCACTTCAGCTTCAGTGACTATGTTGAGCAAAGCTCAAACAAGCTGCAGCAGACACTGATCACATGAACACTAACAATAACAAATGTTATTTACTGTTGACTTGCTGCAGTCTCTGTTGTCTTATGTTGTTAAACTTCCACATAAAAATCAACTCTGCTAAGAGGATTCCAGAAACCACATCTTGTGTATGCTTAAATCATTTATGGCAGGAACTGTTTAGTCTTCTAATTGATTTGTTGTCTTCTGGTTTTCATGCTTAATAAAACATTTCTACACTACATATATGCTGTCTGAAGAGAAGATATCTTTTCTTTTCTATAACTGACATTTGAATGGATATTATTAAAAGCCCAATTAAGCTGTTAGTGTCAAATTACGTTAATGACTTGACTAGATTAAATAATGATGATGGTCTTGACATTTGACTGACCCATGTTAGCCAGTAGACACCCTCCCCCAACCTCTCACCCCCCGTTATGACCTGTCATCAACATGTGTCCTGGGTGATCCGAAGTGGACGAGATCGCTCAGAACTAGCACTGAAATGCAGTTGCTCTTTCTGAATGCTTGAGTTGGTGCTCTGAAAAACACTTTGTAGACATTCCATGATAAGTACCAATGTGCATTTTTATGATAAATACATTTCGGGTTTTAAAATAAATTGACTATCAATATTTCTCTTGTGCTTTGTAGTACTCCAATAATGCTTTGCTATGACTTTAAAATTGTAGCCCATCTTGTTTCAACTTATCTGCGCTGCCAATGACAATTGCTTAATTTGGGCCTAAGTGGCTTAATAAATACACGTGTTTGACCACAGGATAGAACAGGTTACAAACGTAGTGCTACATTGGTTTTGCACAACTTTTCAAAATGCATTGTGGAATTCTTTGAGGTCAATAAATAGTATGTAAAAATGCAGACAGTGTGTCAACCTCACAATATAATGGACTATACAGTGAGTAATGACTGATTTCCAGCAAAACAAATTTTTTGGTTCTATGTTGTTTGCCACACCGGCGTCATGGCTGTTGTTATGGCAGCATTGATTTGTTGGCTGAGATATTTCTGTCTGCAACTTCTGTATAGATTTCTTTTTTTTCTCTTTTTGTCTTTTTTTTTTCATGTTCCTCAGAGAATATATCCTAATGATGTTGGTGATCCCCTGACTTTTCCTCGAGTGCTACTATGAGGTTAAGGGGTTAAGTTTTCATGAAATGTGTCAACTATTGAAGGGCTTTCTGTGAAATTTGGCACAGACATTTATGTTCCCCTCAGGCTAGTTAAATGTAATAAATCTTCATCAGCAAGTCAAATTTTTACTTTGTTTATGGACAAACACCTCCCACATTAATGGCTATTCCTGGTGTTTTGTGCTAGTTAGCAATTATTAGCATGCTGGTATTCCAAACTAACATGGCTAACATGGTAAACACTATACATGCTAAATATGCACACAAAATTACATGAAATGACCATGTTTGTTTTAACACAGAAGCATGTGCTTGCGGCACGTAATGTGTGTGAAATACTTGCCGGCAGTATGTAAACAATGCCATTGTGAATCAGCAGAGCGTTCCAAAAATAGCACACACATGAGGCTGCAGTGTCCATGAATTTATGCTACAAAACCACATACAGGTTTAGGGCAAACAAAAAACTTCCTGGTGACGTGAAATACAGAAAATGCTGAAGTAAAGCTACGGAAATAACCTAAAATGCTGTAAGTGAATCTATGGAAATTACAGAGAATGCAGAAAGTGAAGCCACGTAAGTCATGTAATGAACATAAGTTACGTTAAAAGTTGTTTACATTTATTTTCATATGGAACTCAAACCCTGTTATTCTGTGTCCACAGCTTACCATAATATCATATAACCATGTGAATGCAAATGACTCAAAATAAGCCAGTGTTGTGTTTTGTCAGCCATGGTTTAGCTAAACTATAAGGTCCTCTTAACTGAACCTGACAATTGAATATAATTTTTTGCTCAATGCAGTTCAATCATATTAGCATGAAATAGTACACTTTAGAGAATCCCTAAAAGTGTAAAAAAGCTGTACGAAGCAGAAAATAGACCAGGAGGTAGTGATAAATCATTCTCAACCAGTCATATCGCTGGAAGCTCCAAAGCCATTATTCAACTGTTTCACACAGTTAGTATTTATTGTCCTTGACATCTACAGTGCCCTTTACATGTTGAATCAGTTCTTCTTTTAGTAGCTGGAGGAAAAATATGTTAATCAGAATTATGTGCCATAACAGGATCATGTCCAAAGAAGAAAGATAAAAATGTCATTAATAATTGCTTAAAATGGCATAACTCTGAGTTCAAAAGCGCTAACAAATGAATCCTAAAGAAAGAAAAAGTTTCCAAAGGTTAATTAGGGAGAAGGTCAATTACTGCTTTAAGCCAGGCTGGTGAACAAAAAGCTTGAAGGTCAAGGGAAATTAAGGGAAGTTATTAACTTTTTTTTCAAAAAACACACACATCTACCCTGTTTGAGCTCCCTCAATTTCAGCAGTTTCTGCCATATTTAGGTTTCAGTGTTTGAGTGGGCGGGGAGGCTATGTTAATGAGGCACTGCTGTCAATGGCTGCCTGGTTGCTAGGGTTACGGAGACAGAGACGACGAAAACAAATAGCAACATGGCTGGCACGTCAGGAGCAACGGGAGCGGTATCAAATACAGTACAACCATACATAAACCACACAGATCCTTTCTCCGCACAGAAGCACAATGACATCTGAGCTCAATTGAGAATATTCGGTAGTGACAGTTATTAGAGCAAACGCTATCATCAACAGACGGACTCTGAGGCCACGCTAATGCAAATGCTGCTTTGAATGCCATGTCCCTTTATCCCAACAGAAGCCAAATGATTACTTAGCTCAATTGAGAATATACCATAGCGACAGTGGCTAAAGCAGACAATCAGGCTATGACGCTACGCTAACGCTAACTGCACATAGCTTTTATTAAACTGTAAATAGTATCATATGTTGCCGGAACAATGCCGTTGTAAATCAAATCCAGCCATTGACTCCTTCTTTCTCCCGACGTGGCAAAGAAAAGAGACACACAACGTAACACTTTGTATGCTTTCCTCTAAGCTTAGACATGTCTAGCAGCGGTAGCTAACTGTACAGGCATTGGCCTGTACAGGATGAAAAAGAGAAGAGGCTGACAAAGCCCAACAATGCAGAGGCATCAGTTTTCCATCCTCCCAGGTTTGGTTGGCTGAAGGATGACTTAAGAATGTAAAAAAAAACACCAACAAAAATTTTTTTTTTCACAATATGGCAGCTTTAACTTATCTCTAGGCTTCACTCATTCACAGTTCTCTCTCGCTTAATTGACTACTCTCTCCCTTCCCGGCTACCTCTTAATCAGCTGATTAGGGGTGTTCACTCTTTTAGTTAAACCACCCAGATTTTGCCACAATCTCCACCAGCCAATCTACATCTCTTCTCTTCCTCTGTCAGCTTTCATTGTAGGCAAAATGGGTTTGGCCCTCCTTCACAGTAGTCAAACCATCATAACATCCAGATCTTTGGCTTTCTCATCTCATCACCACCAACAGTGTTTAGATTTCATAGGGGGTTACTATTCTACTTACAGCTTCACCAGCCCCGGGGTCTAATCCCCAAAGACTATTTGAATTTGAATGCTGAACTTCTACTTATAGTTTCACTCCACCAGTTGACCAAGCCATGGTTTGATGTTTTTTATGCCTTTCTTACATTTAATCTTTTGTAATACAGTAACATGAGCCAGTACCTGATATGCCAAAGTCGAAGATGGCTAGATTAACAGTCATGAGCTCAGGAGGCTTCAACTTGGTCTTGCGTTTGCTGGTCATATAAATGACATAGCCATTTCCAGTTGCAGACAGGATCCCTGTAAGATAGAGAGAGAGAAAGTTTGACCATTTGCACTTTAATGACACCAAAGTGGAGTGCATTAGGGGTCCTTGAACTGGGTTGCTCAAGTTTACCTAGGTAGCAAAGCAAGAAGGAATATTTACTCCTCTGTCATACTTTCACACGATCGCAGGCACTCAACTTTGCATTATGGGCAGCTGTTGCTCAGTTGGTAGAGCGGTCGCCCACTGATTGGAAGGTCGGTGGTTCAACCCTGACCATGGCAGTCTACATGTTGATATCCTTGGGCAAGATACTGAGCCCCAAATTGCTCCTGATGCTGCTGTCATTGGTGTGTGAATGAATCCACAGATGACAGCGTTTAGGGAAGCCTCTGCCTCCATTCTATGAATGTGTGTGAATGAGCGCCGTCTGTTGTGTAAAGCGCTTTGAATGGTTGCAAAGACTAGAAAAGTGCTATACAAGTGCAGTCCACAATCATGCATCAGTGGGAGTCATATAATTGAGGTAATACAATTACAATAAAATGTAGTCAGAAATACAACACAGAAGTCAGTGAACAGGTGTATACAAACTACTCATCGGAAAATGCACGACAAGATGTATGTTATTATTTATTTATTCATTTATAAATTCCACATCACTTGTTCCCAGTATCATTACATTCCTTCTCCTGGATGAACTTGAATTGTACATTATAATGCCACCATGTTGGGCTTAGAGCTACTTCCATTTGTGCAGAGATGTGTATCTGTTTACTGTAATCACTTAGTGATTTGGTTGTTTGAAGCATGTAATTATGCACCCTCAGACTACCTGCCAGATTCAATTAATGTGCACCATGAAAGTGAAATTACATATATACAACCCTATGGGAGCAAGGCATAGAACCTACAAATTATTAATTGCAATGTTTGTTTGTTTAGTATTGTGATTGCATGATTCAGCTGTGTACCATTATTTCCTTATTTATCACTATATAACAACAGAAAAATATTAGCAGTATTTTAAGACTGGGCTCATTCTCCAGCACCACTGATGGACAGTCAGGGAGTAAAATGGATTACGATTTGCTGAGACACATGGAAAATTAATTTATAGACACAACTGTGACCTCCATTATAGCAGAGTTTCAGCAGCAAACAAATAGTTTCAGATGAAGATGAAGCGTGGATGAGTGGCTGAAAGAGACGAAGGACTACAAGAAGGAAATAAAAATCTTAATGTTATGCTTGGATGTGTTTCCCATTTGACAGCGCTTTCTATATTTGATTGTTTTTTGTTTTTGCAATGCGTCTCTGTATTGTTTTTTTGTTTTTTTTTGCATTTCATTGCATTTTTGTATGTTTTCTGTTTTGAAAAGTGTTGTTATGGGTGGTGTCATCCTATCTCTCAGCCTATTTCTGCATTTTTTTTGGGTGTTTGACATTGTATTTCTGTATGATTTCTGTTATTGGAACTTCCTTTCTGTTACTTTACAGTACATTTTCTATGTTTGCAGCACTTTCTGTATCCAATTTGTTTTCTGCTTTAACAGCATGACTCTGTATCTTGTTATTTTTCTTTTTTTGCAGCGCTTCATGTGTCTGCTTTCGTTTTCTCACTTTGTTTTCTACAGTTGTGTTGTTTTGAGTGCAGTGAAAGCTGCAGACACTGCTATTATTGTAACTGTGTGACCTGTAAGGCAGAGGTCCGCAACTGTGCAGGTCACATGAGACTCACAGCAGATTTGATCAGATTTAACAGGCACCGGGTAATACAGGCAAAATAATGTGTGGTCACTGTGTAGGCAGAAACAATGTACATCACACTTATACATTCAACACACTGAAACAGCCATTTTCTGACTTTTTATGGTGCCTTTAAACACTGCTGCGGGTATCCTAATTTATACCAGACAAGCACCTAGTATGTGTACTAAGTAGTTCACAGTACAAGCACGATCCTCCTACCCTAACCAGCCACCACACACACACAATAAAAGCAGCTTTTTCTTCCAATGTTAGGCAGATAGAGCTTACAGGGGGGTGGTTGAGAGAGATGGAGGATGATATGAAACCAAGAGTTTTCACTGGAAAGAGCTGCCTGCACAGTAGTGGGAGTGAAACAGATCAGTAATCCTGGAAGCCCATAAAATCAATACAATGAGCCAAAAGATGCTAAATGCATTATATAGATGTACATTTTGTTTGGATTTGACACCATAAGCACCACCTTCCATGTTACACAGTGAGCTGATCCATTGTTAACATAGTCAAATAATGATTATTAGGGTTTAAACTCAATTCAGTGATCAATGAACCACAATCACTGATGAAGTGTAAAACATCAATACATATCATGCCTTTATTAAGAAATTCCCATGGAATAGAAAAACACACTGAGGATATACTGATTCCCTCTCAGAAATAAATAAGCAGTGTAGAAATAATTTAGATTCTGGAAAAAGAGAGACAATTTCGCAAAACCTACACCACAACCCTGAGAGAGCAATACGTGTAATATAATGTATAGTATTGATGTAGAAATGTGTTTAAAATTATACAATATAATCATGAATTGATGTGTAATTCAAGTAATTGGTCTCAGGACAAATACACAGCTGATTGGGGTTGTTGATTGTAGCTGATTGAGCTGCAGAGATTTAACAACATTGGTCTTGGACTGTATTCTATCCATCCTCACGTCAAATAAATAGTCAAATAACAGTAATTACTAAAGATATCGAAAGAAAAAATGATGAATGATCAGATGAATGGTTGTTGAGAAACTTCACTAACAAACAAACACACACCCACCCAATATCTATCCATTAATCCATAAACGGGATTGCATATATGTGACCCTCCGATCACCCAAGGTACTTGACAACAGCGTTTTTAAAATAGACACAGTTCTGAATCTATTAACCCCAGTTCTGGGGTTAATGTTCTTTTCCCCATTGATTTAACTTTCTGGTGGCTGCCAGTCAACCCAAACAATTCACTGACTGGAACGTATTTCAGTTGGCCTGTAGGTTACATCCACATAACGATCCCTCGAAACCTCTCTATTCTTCTTACCCTGCTGGTCATAAGTTCTCCATTAGTTCCTGCCTGTGTCTCCAAGAAGACACCAACCACGGTTGCTAGGAGATTTGAGTGAAGCTTTAAACTGCAACCACTATGTTTACCATTGTTCATGTGTATCGTTGATATGTACACCTCAGTCTCATGTTAACAAAGAAACTGAGGAGAGAAAAAATAAAGGTGATAACAACCTGCTTATACCATTACAAGGCATATAAACCTATGACTGGTCATGTTAGATGCATTTACATTCTATCCCCGCCTCCACTCTTCCCACTGACAGATTAAAGAATTCCATGGGACTGGATGCGTCGTAACTGTGACCGACACACGAATTAAAATGCTCCTGTCAGGCCTTTGAATTCATGAGGACATTATACTGCTCTTTACTGGCACTCCATGACAGAGTCAGTGTGTACGTGTGTGCATGTGCGACATACAGAGCAAATTAAATTTTACGTTTGAATGAAAGCAGTTTATCTGCAGAAGCACTGAGCTTTAAACCTACTAAAGATGCTCCAGTACAATTAATTTTTCTTTTTCAATTCAACTGAGAAAACTGTGGCGTGGAAGGGGACCACGAGTTAAGATTAATTTGTATATCTACTGTTTTTGCAGGAATAGATCAATCTAAAATCATAGAATAATAGAATGGGTACTTCCCCTTCCCAGTTGTACCCGAGCCTCAAAAGAAGATGGTCAGGATTTATTGAGGATAAAAGGAATACAGTAACTTCCAGCTCTGAATCTATACTGGAACCATGTGTCAACTATGCCCCCATTGTTCTCCTGCCTACCTGAGGCTGCCTCCAGAGAAATTGCATTGCCTGGACTTGTCAGTAAATTGATTTGCTGTTGTTACAAGAATGTGCTCTGAAATTATAGAGCATTACTACTACTCCTTTCCACTAAATAACGGGAAATAACATGAAATTAGAGTAGACTATACGGTTGTTGAATTAAGACAAAAAAGTGCTGGTAAGCTAAAGCTGCTATCAGACTGTTTCTTAACACTAATTTAAATAATTACAACTCAGATGAATCAACTATGGATTTCCCCTTTTTTCCTTTGACCTCCATCTTTTCTATAAAGATTGTTTAAATTGTTACTTTGGGTGCATGAATTACATAAATAGTATGCATTTAATAGTTATTCCCGAGACACCTTTCAGGCCCATTTAGCTTGTTCATTTGTCAATTAAAGTTTGTCAAAAAAATATGAAAACTTTCTCAACTGACCCTTCTTCTATATAACTGGCTTAATAGTCAGAATTTTTGCTTAAGATTTCTTTCAACCATCCATCTTCCATACATGGCTCTTGTGTAGCCTTTTGTTCTTAATCTATTTATTGCCTCCATCTGAATGGTTGCCATAGGACATATTATTGTACATCTCATACATCACATGTACGTGGTGTTGCAGAATTGACTTTTTTCTAAGAGCCATTGTATGCTTCCTTCACAATCAGCCAGTTAAAAACATAAAACCTTAAAGACGGCTTCCTCTGTGTCCTGCACATTACCGCATGTCAGAGACATGCAATTTCCTTATTGCGTGAAAATTGTTTAAAAAACACAATGTTCGAACACAAGTGGTCTGATTGAAGCAATACTCAATGTCACTTTCACTGCAAAAACACTGAAATAAACACATTTATGATGAGATGAAGAGAAAGCAATCTTTGTAATTAGACTGACCTATGATACTGATGTAAAACGCTGCAACAATGTCTGCCTCTCTGGAGAGTCTGGAGGCAAAAGGGTCGCCATGGAGGAGATAATTAGGGATGTATGAAGGGTGCGGCCACGTCTCATTCTCCATCACTGCCATCAGTGGAGAATGTCCTGTGAAGTGGAGGAAAAGTCTTAGACAATGAAGCTGCTTCCTCAAATTGAAAACAGTTTACACACACACACAGGCATCAGGTAAACAGGACACACATAACTGCACAAATGTACGTATGCATGTCCAAAGTGAAGCCCTGGTTTCTGAAGTGTTTGTTAGATGGGTGTGTATGTGTTGAACAAACATACAGACACACACAGACAGCTTGGGTTGGGGTGTTGTCAGCGTTTTCGAAACAGAAGCCAAACGCCAGACAGTTACACCAATTACATGTCTAAACTACAGCCATGCAAGCAAGCAGTGGAACCTGGTACAGCAGCCTCTACGGTTATCAGGACAGAGGCAGAGAGACCAAAGAGTACCCTGAAGGAGGAAGGTGATAATTGAAACGGAGAGACTGAGTGACCGAGCAAGAGGCTGCTGAACATGAGTAAATCTCAGGCTGGCTTTTATTGAGCTTTTTAAAATAAAAGGCTGCAAGACAAATGTCAAGCCTTCAAGTTGTTAGTAATATTAGTTGGTCTTGGCCAGGATTTGCTTCATTGTAGCTCCAGGTTTGTTTAAGGGTTAGCAGCATGGCTATTGCTAGAAGCCTGGTTACTGTCAAAATAAGGAAACAACTGATTTGAACCCTGATCTCAGTGTTTTCGGCTCCCTGGGGATAGCTACTATAAGCTTTTTGGAGTCGTGTGTTATTTTGTTTTGTTCCAAGCTATAGAATTTTGTTAAGTTTCTTTCTTTGCTAATTGTCCTCTAGTAAGCTTTTAATGGGAAAGAACAACAGTGGCAAGGCTGTTTACACCGTGCCGCTTTGGTTCAGACAATTGAGCCTTTCTGTTATTATTTTATTTGCTTCATAAGTATAGGCACTAATCACAAAACAACAGACTGGCACCATGATGTAATGTAGGGCTTCCATGCTTTATCTGTTTAGTCTGTTTAGTAAACTGCATCTCCAAAAGTAGGCTGCATACAAAAGAAAACAATACACATTATAGTACAGTCACAGGATAAAGAATCAACAAAATGAAAACAAAACCACTAACTGCACAAGCCAGTCATAGTTTAGGATAATAGGGTGGCACTTATGATGGCCAATCAGATTTTGAGTGATACAGAACGTCAACACATTACCAGTTTTCTTTGTCCAGTCTGAGATTGCCTCCGCTCTAACCCATTACCATCGGGGAGCAGAAATCAATTTCCCCACTCAAAAAGTCACTAGAGTTTAACAAATCTACCTGAATTTAACGCTATTTAAGTCGACATGTGTAGCTTTGCCAACATTCTTGTCTTAAAAGTGATAAAAACAGAAGGAAATGATTTTGCCAATCCTGTGTGGCCTATATTCAATGAAATACAATACAAAGCCATGATATCTAATGCTCAAACTGGGAAATGTTTATATTTCAAAAATATATACACTATGAATACATTGTGAATTTGATGCATTGCTTCAAACATAGTTCCAACGGTATTGGAATAGGGGTAAAAAGTGCAAATTCAAAAAGTAAAAGTAAATAACAAACTACATTGTTGGTTATATTTAGAAGGCTTACTATCTAGGTAAATGCATGGCTTAACAGAGCTTGACGCCAGCCCGGCTACAGCTTGACAGCTTGTTAGTCCCCTTCCCCCTAAACATGCATTCACTAGATTGTTTACACCATTGTTTATGTCACAATGCCAGATTAATCAGTCAAATCGGTGGAGAGGATGGATTAAGGATCTGGACCCAGGCAATCCCAAACCAGCAATCAAAACCAGATGTCACAGGTGTTAACAAGAGATTGCCTTATGTCACTCGAGCAGAAGAGGGGGAAACCCGCAGCACATGTTGAAGCTCTTCTGTTCGAGACGTTAATGATTGTTCTCTGGTTTAAGTTAGTGTTAGTTGTGCAGGATCAAGAAAGCAGACACGCAAGACATTTTGACATTTTATGGTAATGGTATTGTGCATGCTGGCTCACTGTCACAATGTCATGGTTTAAGAGTTGAATAGCACTGAGCCATTGCTAAAGGTCATTAGTAAGGCCTTTGCAAGCCAAAATGTTTGCCTATATTCCACTTAACATGGGAAATATAAAATTGTAGGCCAATCATACAGAGCATGTGTCAGCATTGTTAAGGAGGCAGAAAAACCCATGCATTTCTGACTGAGATGCTTAGGTCAGATTTTTAGGTTAGATAATTACAATTCCTCATTATCAGGCTGCCTCCAAAAGACCCTTCAGACAGTTATTCTCAAAGTGGGACCCGGGGACCCCCAGGGGTCTCTCTTTGCCAGGGGGTCCCTGAAAGGATGATATATATATGAATAATGATACAGTAATATAAAGATTTATTATGTGTGTATTATTTAAGATAATCAGAATTATTATACAGGTATATTATGTATTTTTTTATTATTATGGTGTGTTAACAACCCCACCCCACAAACAATATGAAACGTGAGGGGCAAAGAGAATACACAGCGTAGAAAAACATCAGAAAAGCTCCAAAGCTTGTGATCATTTCAAGCTGAAAAAAAAAGAAAACTCTATTACAAAACCTCACTAGCTTACCACAACAGCATGACGTAAATGCTTCAGCATCTCAATAGAAGCACATTTTCTACACATCCACTCCAGGGAGCAGACCGTGGACAAGGAGATGTTAATGTTAGCATTTATAGGGACTCTGTGCCACTAGAGTCCATGCAGCACATGCAGAAAATTGGCACTTGACCAAGCCGCCTGCACCGCAATATTTGAATAAATCATTTGTGGTGAGTAGGGTCTGCAAGTGTACAGTAAGTGTCTATAAGCAAGTATAGCTTACACTGTATTAGGCCTGGAAATAAATAGCAATGCTGTAATATGGCTTAGTTTTGAGGTATCATGGCTGTATGCATTTTAAGGAATAAAAAATGTCGTAATAATTGTAACGGTTAAGGTTAGGACCCTGCCATACTGTGCCGAAATACCTGATTTAAACACAAAATTCAAGAATAAGATATAGAATCATTTTTTTCTCTCCTATGCATGCCATATTTCTGACCTCGAACATGGTTGTACTCAAACCAATAAAAGAAAAATCCAATCAGTCAAAAACACTCCTCAAAAATTACTGTTGTGGAGAAAACAAGTGATCTTGGTATCGCATCTCAGTTCAAAGCCCTCCCAGTGGTAATAAAGCAAAGAAAGCCAAGACATGGCAACATGGCCAGCATGATCTCTGCAAATATGACAACACAATGGATGATGAAATGTTGTAATCCCTGATGCATTATAGAAATAGAGATAAGGTTACCTAATAGTACAGGAACCGGCTGTCAATATAATGAAGCAGCAACAGGATCAAGCAACAACCATAACATGTGTGAATCTGTAAGATAAAACAGATTGCTCTATGATGTGGAGTGTGTGTGTGTGTGTGTGTGTTGGGGAGGTTCAAGTCTTATGACCGTATGCTATATGACATAATACTTTAGCTCTCACTATTATATTAGATATTTAATAGATATTGGATGATTCTGCAAAACCCAGTATAAATGTTATCAAATTATAACATATATTTTTCCTCCACTATAAACAGATGCAACTCCAGGATGCACCATCCTGTTTCAAATCTGAGGTTTGGGAAGATTTTGGTTTAGCTAAGACAGAAAAGGAAACAGGTGAGAAGATAACTGACCTAATCTGAAGTGTAAATATTATGTACAATGGATGGCTGGGCGGATGAATGATTTCCTCTACCGATTGTCCTTCTGAATCAGCTCAACTTGCTTTCTATTGTTAGTTTCATCCTGTACCTTATTGCTGGTGATCACAAGATTACCAATTTTGTAGCCTGGGTGCAGCCGAACTGTAGCCTTTTTCTGCGGGCAGTTCGGTCTGGCACAGCTCCGTTGAGGAGCTTCTATGCGATGTATCAAAAAAACATGACCAATGAAATTGTCAGGGCGGGCTTCACACGATGATGGACAGATGAGCGACAGTCACGTGACTAAAGAGAGCTTGGGTTTGTGTACAGCAAACACGGCTGCCGCAGGAGAGGAGAGGAGTTTGATTTGTCAGCTGGCCCCGATGGTCGCGAAGAAGTTGGGAAACAAGGGAAACCCGGCGCTCATTGTGGTTTCACTTTTGGTCGCACTTGTGGAGGACCAGGTGAAGGAGGCGACTGAGAAGGGCATCACGCAACTCGGCGTGCACGAGGAGTTGGACATCACGAGCGCCATCGGCAGCCCGGAATCCTGGCTGGACATACGTCACATCTTACGGCATTTTTTTTCCTGGTTCGGTTGAAACGCCCCATAATCACAGCCCAATGGATCAGTTTCAGACTCACATTCTGAACAGAATTGAATATTCCAGCCCCTTGGCACCCACAAGCCTTCTTAAGGTTGTGGGCTGAATTTTTCCGTCATGCAGTCAATACCCACTTCATTTCATCCATACGTTTCCAGGCCAGTGAACATATTATTTTGCCATGAGGCAGGGATCTTATGTAATGAAATAAGCAAATCATGAAGATTAAAAAGGAGAGAAGCTCTGGTCTTCTTCAGAAGTCCTGGCAGGATTTAATAAGTAGATTGAAGTGATGTAAAAGCCCACAAACATTCAGGGAAATGTCTCTCTTGGGAAAAGATGTCATGTTCGGAGCTGGCAAACAAACACAATTAACACCGCTCAGAATTTAGATTGTTTATGAGGACCAGTCCATACCATGACAATTCAATGCAGTGTGAGACAATCTGTGGATAGAAATAAGAGCCTGACACACACACACCCACACACACACGCCTACAGCACCAATCAAACATCTAAAGGGGAATGATTTCTCTGGTTTCCACATAAACAACTAGGACCTGAATACAGAATGCTCCCTACATAAAAGAGTATACTATATCAGTATGTTGGTAATGTCTGAGGTGGCTCTGCTGAGAGTTGTGGAGTAGCATTAAAAACTGAATAAACAGCAAAAGTATTGAAGGAAAGGTAATGAAACAAAGAAAGGACAGGGTTTTTCCCTGGGTTGCTGGAGGGCTTAGACGGTATGTTGGCCGGCGCTCTAACGAAGTGTGGAGGTATGACTAGTAGAGCTGATCTCATGATGAATCCAGCAAGCCAGCCCAAACACAGTATCCCAGACAAAGCAACCGTCACATTACACACATCATTGCTGCATTATCAGGAGACAGAGAAACAACCTCTCAACAAAGTTCACAAATCCGCCAACCTAACGCTACCTCACGTTATCAGCTGTTAGCACCTTATCAACTCGACTCAGATGAGCTAGCTAATCTGCAAAATTCACTCACCAAGTTACAACAATGAGTCCAATTATGTTTGCTTAACCAAATGAAGTGACTGTGGCTGCCCGCCATGGACTAATTTGTCCCGCCATAGTTTGATTTGCTGCGCTAACATCACATTTCAAGCTACTAAAGTATATTTACACTATTCATAATATAAAGTTATTTTGAGTGGCTGTCACCCTGTTCGTCAGTCAATTCCCCTGACCCCACTTCTCCACCCTCCTCCAAGACATGTGCGCACATTCACATACTTATATGCACACTGGATTTACTGAACTGCTTTTACAACAAACAATAATAAGCTTTAGGCGAGTAAAGTCAGATCTTTCCAAAAACATTGACTGTTAACTCACATGCAGCCGGTTACTGTATACGGCTATATTATTTTCGATACTAATAAAATAGTTTTGATTAACAAGTTGCGATTCACTACAGCGTGTAGTGATGGTAGTGACATGCCTATCCGTCTCTATCACTCCTGCCCCCACATGATCTGTGTGTGTGTGTGTCTGTGTATGTACAGGCTGGTCAGAGGTGATCCAAACACACTAATGCATACACTGTTCTGTAGCCGCGAACTAACATGAGCTAACAATTAAAGTTAAATTAATTAATTTAAGTGAAATTTATTAATTTATTAATTAAAATAAAAATATTTAAAAAAATTTAATTACAATATGCAATATTTAAGATCAGTGTAAATGATGGAATAGTTGCATTAAAATTTGGGCTTTTATGGCAAACATTTTCTCCAGGGGTGTGTGCCTACAGCTGGCTACTTCATGTCCTAGTGGAAAGCCCTGTTGACAGCAATTAAAAATGTCACAATAAGGATTCTATATTGCAGTATCTCCTGACTGTGAAAGCTGTTATGTGAGGTGTTTGCTCACATTTGCTCAGGATTCATGCATTTGAGAAATGCCCTGGACCCCCCCTAGGTGGTTTGGGTCCCCCCACCATAGTCTCAAGAAATCCTGTTGGAAACACTGAACTGACATGTTTTTTAGAATGATTCTACAGATAGTAGCCTTCTGGCTCTCCTCCACGGGCTGCAAAAACTCCAAATGCAGCAGAGATAGCTTTCCAGATGTGTGATGCCTTTGAATGGACGAGTTGCCACTTCAAGGATGCACAGGTACATGAATAAAAGCAGCCGGGAGACGGGAGAATGTTTTTTTTCATTCTGGTTGGTGGTGGGCAAATCCATTAAGCTGGCCCACCTTAGTCTTTAAATGGCAGGGAAAATGAAATCTGAATAATTTCATAAAAATGTCTTAATGCTTCCAGAATCTTCCTCCAATATCATTATTCTTTTTTTCGTTCATTAGTTCATGTTTCTTAACAACATAGCAACTAAAGCTTATATAACTTAAAATTCAATGTGGTCACATGACCACATGATGTGAATGCTATATAATAAAAGGTCAAAGGTGGTGCTTGATTGTTTAACAGATGAGATGTAAAATAATGCAGGAGATTTGGCACACCTCAACTAGAGCTCACAGTGAGAGAGAAAGCCATGATTCAATTGCTGGAGACCAGATAAGTGCTTTTGTGAACAGAATGTCAGTGATGACAGTTCTCAGATAAGCTGTTGAACATGCCACCTTTATCTACTGGCTCATGTCAACCCTCTCTCTCTGTCTTGGCACTATCTAGTTTGAAAATAATCTAATTATTTAGCCTGACAACTTTTAGTAGTGTTAAACATAAAATCTAGTGTTTTTTATTGCTAATAAATCCCATGGAAAAACCAAAGCAATCAATGAACTGATAGTACTAACTGTTTGTTTTTTTGTATCCTGATATATCTTATTCATCTGCTCCAAAACAATAAAAAATAAATAAAAAATTCTTATTACCAGCCCTTTCCTCCATCTGGATGGTGAAATATGATGAAACAAAATCAGCAGAGGTACATGAGCTTATTTGGGGGATGCCTGGTAGGGAACCTTTTAAAGGTTCCTTCCTTGGCCCTTGGAAGCGCTGCAAACACACACAGACAAAAACACAGATTGCATGCTTTATAATAAGATGGACAGCTACTTTAATTGCTTTAGTGAAATGTTTTATTCTGATGTTGTTATCAATACTTGGATGAATCAACAAGTAAGCTCCTTGTTCGGATTGTTTAATCCTGATGATCATTAATTGGAATACTGAGAGAAAACATTGGACAGGCCATTTAACCCCATTCAAGCAAATTCCGAACCTTCCAGGTTTTGCAGACCAGTAAACACCAAAGATGTCCAGCAGAAGTACAGCATTCATAACATGTTTATCTTTGCTCCATCCAAAGCTTGATATTTGTAATTTCATGCTTAAAACTAATTCACCCGATAATGTTTTCCACATAACTATTAAAAATCTGACATAAGAACTTTCAAGGAAAGCCAACCTCAAGGAAAGCTAACGTTCCTTCTCACAATCATGTGCTTTTGATGGGATTTTATTACACGGTTAAAATTCTCTCTGATCTCTCTGATGATAATTTCCCAGAAGTCGCAGACATTTTAGTCCCAAGAGTGAGAAAAACCCTCTAGCCTTGCTTTGGTCATTAAGTTCAACAACACAGAGATGATACTCACATGGGTGCTTTAGATGAGATCAGAGATTACACCCTTTAAATGTGACCGACAAAAAACACACCACGTCCTCCTCAAATCATCCCCAACAATAGTTCTCCTCAGGGCTACACCCTCAGCCCCCTGCTTTACTCACTGCTGACATACGGCTGTACGCTCACTACCAAAGCAACCGCATGGCGAAGTTTACTGACACACAGGGAATGGATGCATTCTTTTCACGACAGACTCCACGTCAGCACTGACCACACTTGAGTAAGATGTTACATCTGCGTTGACAGGCTGACCATGTCAGGATATCTATGTAAAAGCTTTAGGAACGTTCAATGTACAATAACTAGCATGGAGCCACGACTATGTAAGATCCTTCAGTTCCTGTATTTGTATCTGCTGCATGCAAGAACTGAATCCGACATTGTGTACATTAAAGGTGCATTGCATGCTACTTCTCTGCTTCTTCTCCTCCTTAGTCAACCAAATCAAAAACACATCATATCATGTCGTGGACGTTTAACTTGCATGACTGATCGGCTGTTTCCTCTCTGCCGGTCAAGACGCTCTGACATGAAAGAACAATTATATGATGCCCAATTGACTCCATTTCCTGAAGACATTTTCTCTCATGGGTGGCCAAAGTTGTCTGATTAGGAACCTCATTTTTAAATCTCTCTTACTCAATCCCTTCTTCTTCTATTGTTTACTGACACATTAGCCTACAGCCATACATTATACTGCCATCTTCTTACCAAAGTATATTCATGCAGCTTTGCTTATGTGCTATAAACCAGCTGGTGGAAATGTCCCTAATTCGCATTTTCTTTAATGTGACATTTTAAAATTTCACTTCAAAATTCGACTTGTCTTACATGGAAACAGGGCTAATGTTAAAACTAAAAAGATGATTACTTCCACAAGGATTTCCCCTGTCTCTGCTATCTGGGGGTGCACATCACCAACAACCTCACCTGGTGCAACTACACTTCATCAGATAGGGTCATCAGCGCCTGTACTTCCTGCAAAAACTGAAGGGGGTGGGGGTGGACACCAGAATTCTCTGCTGGTTCTACAGGTGTGTGGTGGAGAGCCCCTTAGCTTCGTGCATCATCATGTGGTATGCTAGCTGCATGGAAGCCGAGACGGATACTGCAGCGGGTGGTTTAGTCTGCACAGAGGACCATCAGCTGCAGCTAACCACCCATCACAGACTTTACATTTACACCAGCAGGTGCTGGGACAAGCACTGGCATCATGAGAGACTCCAACCACCCTGCACACAGACTGCTTGCCCCCCTCCCCTCAGGCAGGAGGTTGCACAGCATCCAGGCTAGAACTACTAGACTGAAGGACAACTTCTTCCCAGTTCTTCAACGGCTCCAGACTTCCATGCTGCGTCCTGCAGAACTTCACATCTGCTGCCTCTAACAAGGCTACCACCTCTATAATATACTATCTATATTCTCAGGGAATACACACAGCTCACTTTATCCTGTATGCTATTTTAACTGATAATTTAATATGTTTAACTTACTTATTGTGATGATTATTTTGACGATTCACTTTATTTTCATTTTACGAAGATAACTCACGACCACTGAGACATAAGTACCGCCTTTTGTTCTTTCATGTGTACATGGCTGAAATGATCGTGAATCTTGAAATAAGCAAAGCACTTCAACATAAACAAAAGTACTTCAGTGTCAAGTATTATTAGGACTGCAGACAAAACAGGACTTTCAAATGCTAACCACTAGAGAAATGATAATTATATTTCCAGCCTAGGATAGGTTTGCTTACAGATTCCAGTGTGAATGTTGTGTATGGTCTGCATTAATAAAAATATATATCAAGTATCATTAACAGAGGGCTAAGATTCTTAGTAGAAACGTTCAATAAAATAAATACAGCTGCCATACAGTCCAAAAAAAAATGTTGCAGTTCTCTTCTTGTCTCAGTAAATCAAATGTAGCACCATTTCATTAGATGGACCATAACGGCCCTATGGATTACGGATTTTAATTGATTGATTTTATTTATGAAACATGTTTTTGAACAAATGTTATGATTTCAAAAACTCCACTGCGAAATGCAATTAAATACAATGTCGATATGCCCTATATCAGTAAATGGTGCTGAGAGTTCATTTTACACTGCAGCACCCAGTCCAAATTTAAAATAAGGATGTCAGTCATTAGAGTGTTATTTATTTGTTGTGTTGTTTATTGTATTTTTATAGTTTGTTTCATGAGGTTACTAACGGGGTAACAAAGTAAAATCTTTTATGAATATGGGTTTTTCAGTACACAAAAAAAGAAAAAAAAATCCTTTAGAGAATGCTTACATTAACAATTCTTTATTGCCACTTCTGTGTCACTACTTCAATCCTATTCTACATATTGTGTGGGTTTTTTTTCTTTGTCTGTCTGTTTGTCAGTTGTTTGTAGTTATTATTGTTTTTTACACACACAGCAATGGCCTCTGTGAGACCCCAGACAACAATGAAGTAAAGCCAAAGAAACGCAAGGGTTAGTAAAATTACAAGATTCTACCTGTGCATCAAAATATGTAATTTTCTCCTGAGCAATATGTTGATTGCACTATTTCTGACGTGAACCCTTAAAGTGTGTGCAAAGCTTCCATACTCTGAGATGTTAGCTCAGAAAAACACTACTCATACAGCTGAATGTTATGGTTAACCAACAGAAACCCAGCTAGGTAGATCATCATTTCTACCAGTAGCACACAGCTCAAAGCACAAAGCTCGACTATGACGGCAAGAAACATAATTTAATTTAATAACAAAACAAAAGTAAAATAGGGAGTTTTTAAAAGTGAGAGAGATAGCCGCATTTGTCTGAGTGTCATAAATGTATTTATTTATGTTATATTTATATATACCTTAGTATATAAGTGGCACTCTTATAAAGTCATGACACTTATAATTAATTTAAGTAGGAAATTATTGACATGAAACATGAGGGGGGAAAAAAACAACAAAAAACAGCAACATAGCCAACAAAGCCCTCCTAAAGTGAGGGTGCATCACTTACCTTTTGTTTATCGGCCATTAGTCATATCGAGCGAAGAAAACAACTCTTCCCCTGTTAGAAGAATAAAAACGGTCAGTTCCGGTCATGTAGATGGACAGAAGTCGTCAGTAAAATATTCCTGTTGTTCAGCTTCAACTTCTCTGAGCCGCAGAGTCTCTCTGGTGAGCAGCATCAGGTCACTACGCCGGGCTTCCTAATCGTTTTGTTTTATACAGTACATAGACAGCGTGGAGTGAAAAGAATCACAACTTCCGGTCGAAACTTTCACATTAAAACCTTTACAATTTTGTTGCTTGTCAGCTGCACTTTAGAAGAGTGACCTGCGCAGTATGTCAAATCCTGACACTTTTGGTGCAGCGTGATGGTAGATTATACCAACCGAAAGAGTCTGTATTTTACGAGCCAGGAACGAGACTCAAGAGAACAGAAACAATCTTTCTCAAAAAATTACATGCTGCACTATATGTTGGTCTTTCGGGATGAAAGATGTAATCAAATGTATATATTCTGTTTTTTTTTTTTTAAAGGGTTTGAACAAAATATTTTGAGGGTTATGTTGGTGAGATAATACAAGCCAATAGAGATGAGCCCTCGAAACATGTGACAGGTATTTTTTAAGTTTTAAATTGTACTAAAACTTAATGGATTAGTTAAAGAAATAATCCAAAAATAATTGTTACCTGCAGCCCTAAAAACAACAAAAAGAATATCATATTTGTAGTCTTTACTTAAGAGGGTTTTTTTGTTGTTGTTGTTGCTGATGTGCTTAAATGTAGCCTGTTGATAGCATCATAATATACTCAAAGTACCAAAAGTAAAAAAAGTAATTGTGCAGAATGGTCCATTTTAGAATAATAAATCATTCCACAGTAAATTGATGCATTTAAGTGCAAGCATAATTTAAATCTTACGACTGGTAAAGGATCAAATATAAACTTCTTTGTATAGCATAACAATAATATTAGGCCACATCACAATTTCTTAGTATATCTAGTATCTAAAAAAATGCGGTGGAGTAGGAAGTACAATAGGCCAGCCTACTAAGGTCTGAGCAGGAGCGTCTAAATGTTCAAACTGACGGGGATACGGTATGTGTCCATAGAGAAAATTTACTGAATTTCTGAACTTTACTTTGTAGGGAAACGGTCCCATTTCCTGTTATATCCGTGCCGCTGTGTGTCTAACTCAACTACCGGCGGTCTGTGCAGCAGCCGCTGCGGGGATTGATAGATCCCGAATATACTGCAATATAGTTGGTTGGATGACTCAATCAGAAGATTAAACATTTCCCGGCTATTGAGGAAAAAACCCTCCTTGGCGGAGGTAATAATACAGGATGCATGTTGTGAAACCTGAGAATTACAGTCTAAAATTGATTTGGGAAAAAAACAAGCCTGGATTCAAAGATCCATGTCCCCTGTTAATGCACACTGCCTTACTGTGCATTAATGTCCGTGTTCATGCACATAATGTCTGCATCGTTCAGGCTGTAACAGAGGTACGGAAGAAGTTTTTTTTAGACCATGCCATGAATTTGTGGATTTATGAGTCATTGCCTGAAATAAAGAAATCACTCAAGGAACTTGTGCCTGTATTTCTTGTGTTTTTCCCCCTATAAAAGAAGACACTCATTTAAGAAATCGCATTAGCTATAGACAATATATGTAATGTTTCAATCTGACTAAGTTTATTGTAAATATAAACTAA
>CAFUXE010000457.1:496160-529708 GCA_903364295.1 Serranus cabrilla
TTTTTTTTTTTTTTTTTTTTGCATCCTCAATCTTTAGGCATTACGATTGGCTGCCTGTGGCACACACGCACATTCCAACATGTTTTTTCTATATAATAAAAACACTGATAACTAAAACTTTCATATCAATACATACATGACCAAATAACAAGTTATCCACACCAAACAGCCAAATAGGTAATTTATTACCACCATCTTCCTTCATATGTAACTCAAAATAACTCAGTGTTGGCTTTGGAAGTTGGTTTTCTTCAATCATAATAACTATAGCCAATTAAGCTATGCATTCAACGATGTAAATAAGGGTCTAATTTAGCTGCTGCACAAACAACATCTTTGGTTGTTTTAAGGGGAGGACAGTTTGCACATATACATATAAATTCAACAACACAACCTATTTTAAACCTGACAGCACAGTCCAGCAGTATATTGCCATATAGTGTAAAGCAGGTGTTAACAAGATGGAAAGGGTGGAGCTAATGGAAATATGCTGTATCGGTTGTCTTGAACCAGCATGTCAGCTATTAATCAGCACCTGTGAGAGCTTGTTAGCATGTCTTGAGTTTTTAAGCCTTCAGTTAGCCGTCTAGGGAATTCTCATAAAGGCCCCTCATTGTATTTTCATTTGTTCTGGCAATAGTAATTATAGTGTTCTTTCAGAGTAGGTTTTAGACCCTATGTCCCAATTTCAGTGTGTTGATACATATTAGAGCATAATATATCCAGAAATGACAGAAAAACACCATCTCTTTTAGTAGATTTGGAGGGCCCATTTGCATTAGCTGAGCTTGACCTCAACACCCTGAAACGTGAAGGGATAAACACTGACAAGACTTTTTTTGTGACATCAAACTTCTGCCTACAAATTTGCAGAGGGTACAGAAAGAAAACTTCTTGTTACCCAGTGTAATGATTACACTGCATGGGTCTGAGCCTGTGAAAAGGGCACAGCAGAAGTGAGAATTAGAGGGAAATTGACAGCTTAGCAGGGAGTGCTGTTACGTGGCACTTATGATTGTGAAATTATACGTTCGCAATAAATGTTCCATCTCCTCTAGTGTGAAAAACTCTTTGGGTTCTTCAAATGACTTTAATTGAAAAGACATGTGGGTTGGTCTGTTCTGCTTTCTGTTACTTTGTGGTCCTACAGTGTCACAAGAAGTTGTAATGAATTAGGATCACTAAATAAACATAGACCACTGAATAAACTAGTTAATTTAAACTACATGTCTATTGTACATGGCTGTATTTAAACATGTTATGTTACATATTTTCTCCATTGCATGTGAACAAAATCTGACCTATGCACATAATTAAACAGAAAACACAAGTCTAACCCTTTCCCATGTTCCACCCTAATGAAACTCAATAGGCAAAACACTACAATCAAGTATAAAAGAGGCCTTGATCTATGCTGTGTTGCAATATTATCTATTGTAACATTTCAATTATTTTTTTCATTCCACTCCTAGATAAACAGTCTAAACATTTTTATTGCATCTTTCTCATTTTTATCAATCAGTGCAATTAGGGAGGTTTAATACAAATAGGTCACATTTGTGTTTACCCTAATTGGAACTCATTGGACAAACACATGTGCATTGAATCCTCTAATCTATTCTTTCTTTTTTAAATTTGTACTTTGGATGTGGGCAATCGGGTCAAACATTATGTGTGTATGAGGTTAATCTCTTTTTATTAGCATGCTATAAGGTTTGCGGCTTACTTTGGAGCTGACAGACACATTGTTTACATGTTTACTTTTAGTTCTGGAAAGGCAAAAAGATGATCACCAAGATCCAAACTTTGTATGGGCAATTATTAGAAACTGCTGCAGAAACAAAGTTTGTCCCACCAGGGTCAGATGCATAAAACTATGTGTAGATTTATGACCTAAACTTTGTGAATTCACAAAGACAGAAACATGTATATGCATTCTTGAATGAAGTTGGCAAACAACCTATGCAAACAAACAAGATGTCACTTGTTACCTTCAATTTCATGTCCACCTTGTAATTTCCCCTGCAGCTATCTTTGCAGCACCAGCCAGTGATTCTTAAGATTTCTGCTGTTTTGTAAGCTTTTGTTGTGTTCTTGTTTCATATCAAACAGAACACTGCTGTACTTTAATGATAAGTCTCAGGTGCCTCCCTGACGCAGGGTCAGCTGTTTCAGGCCACAGCACTTCAGTGAACACCAATCATCAGACTCCCACTGAGTGCTGCTGATCTCAGGGTTGAATTATCAGCTTTTTCGGCCCCACTGACATTCCCAGAAACACAGCAGGCTTTTTCTGATGTACATCTTTCAGTAATTATTACTCTCCGATGCATCTATAAGGAAGGGAGCTGGTGTTGGCGTTTCAGAGAATGCAGCATGCTGTCTTTGTTAGTTAATAATCAGTTAATTTCTCACCAACCAGTGAATAAGTCCACACGCTTGAAAAGGCGTTTGAGAGCACAAGAATTAGTATCAGCTGGATTGGTCCCACCTGTCATCGACCTCCAGAGCGGTTCTTCCTAAACCAGTGACCAGAAGAGTGCTCCCGGCCACATTGCAGACCTCCAGGTTGTCCACCAAGTAAAGCTGTTTATTTCAGGGGTGTCAAAGTGATCCAGGAAAGGGTCGAGTGGCTGCAGGTTTTTGTTCCAACCATGCAGAAACACACCTGAATCCAATCATTCAATCACCTGAACTGTCATCACTCAGTTGATTAATTATTATTAATAACATTTTATACAGTTATTGCCAGTGCGGTATAATATTGGCACTAGTGTTTGTCTCTCCATAGCACCACTGAACTGCACTGCAGCTGCAGAGTGTTAATGTGTTACAACACAGCAGAGGAACATTAACAAGCTGATGTATTGTGCTCGAGGCTTGTCAATGAAAATAAATGAAACTGGATGTTTACATGACACAAATTTCAACTGTAACAAACTGTGGAGATGAGGAGTGAGCCCTATTGGCCCTATTACATCCACGCCACGAGCAACACACAAACAAAATGTATTTCTAGAGGGTGAGTCAGAGCAATCTGTTCATGGTGTAGTGAGGTGTAAAGACAGTTCCACACACACAACCCCCACGACCGCAATCTAACATGTCTATACACTCGGATCTTGAAAATGGCCTTTGGGTGAAGCAAGACTGTAGCTTTAACATAATCATTATTGATATTTAGTATGTGTGTGTTTGACTCCATGACTGAATGAGTTCAGTGCACAAGATAATAGACATTCTATCCCTAACACAATAGACATGCAGAACTGTATCAAAGAGACAAAAGAAGCATTATGTTTCTCGAATAGATGCGTAAGTAAAATCTGGTGACGCCTAACTTTCCATCCGTGGCCACTGTAATGTCAGAATTTCCCTGGATGATTTCTACTGATTGTTAAACTTAGATAAACCCAAGCCTCTTTGGTTTTAATCAGTAATGGATTTAGTCCACTCATTAATTAGCTAAACTGGTCTCCTGAAGGAAGATGTCCAGGGCTACATGACAAGATATTTTGTCCCAGTGGCTCACCATTAAGGCATTAAACCTCATGTCATTATGTCAGTACATGCATCTGTATAAGTCTTAGCTCTCTCAGCAAGGATAATAAACGTATAATAGCAACAACAGCAGCAGACTACATCGTCTCTTTACAAGTCTGCATTGGCATCCAAACATAACTGGTACAATGTTAATGTTGGACTTTGTTACTAAGCTAACGCTAGCCCGCTAATGCTAACCCGCTAATGCTAACCCGCTAACATTAGCTCACTAGCACTAGCCTGTATCAATCACATTGCAGATAAAGAAATCAAATCAAATGAATATTTATTTTAGTTGGTCTTGTTGGACAGATAATCCCACCAAAGAGTTGGTGCCGCTCTGAAAACAGTTTTCCTGGCTGGTTCCAAAGAGCCGGTTCTTTGGCTCGTTGAAAAGTGAGGAACTGGTTCAAGATTAGGCACCGAAACAGCCCTGGAACTGCTTTGGTCGGAAAGGGGTATCTGTATCAATACCACTGATATGAATAGAGCTGAAAAACAGCAAATAATCATTTTAAAAAGACTTCTTTTTCTGTAAATAATAGCTAATAGTTCCTCTCCATAAGGCATGACCTTCAGCACCGACTGTGCTTTATTAATGGAGTTTAATTTACAGGGATGACTGGGTCTGCTGCCCTTTCTGCGACAGTGTGATTATATCGTGCAATTATGGTATGTCTTGTGCACATAGGTGAGCTGTCAGGGCCAGCAGAACCTTCCCTGTTGCCCTGCTGCCATAGAGATGGTCAGAGTCAGAAAATTCTACATATAATCATGAAATGACAATCAATTGACAATGACTTAATGTAGTCTCATTACCATGATAATGTCCTGACCTAAGCATTTAAACACTTTCATAAATATAATCCATAAATGAAACTGTTAATTAGAAAAGCTCATGATAGATTTAAGGCCTGGAGAACTTGACATACAGTGCTGAATTGCATCTTAAATTAATCTATAGAATGTAAAGCAGTTAACAGAATTTACAGAAAGTGTGCATATGAAAAAGTACGTTTCAATACGTTTCCATCCACTGCTGTTATACAACCTTTTTGGCTCCCACTTTTTTACAGGCTAACATTCACACAAGATGGTAAAGTGCAGACTTATGAAAACTTTAGCCTACATTATCCTTTTGCAGCTGAAACAGGCATATATGGATTTCATAAAGAGTGCACCATTATGAGCCTTTATCGTATCCCTTTATCCAGCTAAGTCCTACATCGCAACTTCGACCATTTCAACCTGGATGTTTTTCCACGTCTGTGTGCACACACTTTGCTTATATAGCTGACAGCTAGAAAAGGATGACCTCACAGTGAACTATGCAGGGGTATATGAGGTACAGCTGTCTTTATGAAAACAACAAAACACAGATTGTATTGAGCACTGACAGGGTGGAGGGGGGGTGTCTTTCACCAGTATGCAGCTAATGTTACCTTCCACAGGTCCGCTGGTCTGACTCCGCCTAACTCTTCATCTTTGGAGATCAACTGTATGCGGTTGAGATAGGATCTACTGCTCAGTTTGATCTAATTTTACACATGCAGGCTGCAGCTACTGTGTGTTATCAACCATCACTGAGAAAAGGTCATTCAGACAAGAATCCCTCCGCAGATTTCCCAGACAGATAAGGACTTTCAGATGACTGTATCAGCCTGACAAAGCCATGTGAATGGAACTGCCTTTGGGTGCTTCAAAAAACCACATTATTGGCACAAGAGCACTACAGTATATACAATATCAGCAGCGTAACGTAACTGATTGGCCACGGTGCAAATATTTTTATGGGCCCTCACCCCAAACACAAGCGCAGCAGCTCATGGGCATACACATACATGGACACACACTGGGAAGGATCTATCTGCAGGCTCACAGGCTCACTGTACTGCAAGACACACATACTTTCCCACACGACCTGCCCCCTACATAAAGTCTGATATGATTTACATATCAGCCAAATCCACATCTTTCCCTAAACAACCTAACCAAGTGGTTTTAGTGCCTCGCTGTAACCAAACAGAATGTTCAAAACCAAAAATCTGCTCATTTGGCACAAACTGCATCTTCAAATGGTTGCACAAAATTAATAATATGCAAGATGGCCCACCTACAACAGTGGGGCAGCAGAAACAGCCTGATAAAATGGCCAAACAGCTCCTGGACTCCGGTTGCAACATCAGTATTTAAGCCTTTAGACAAAATCCATGTATCCACTCAAAGAGATAAGACAACGTTACATTAAATAGTTCAAATTTCAAAGGAATTGTGCAACAGACAGATGCAAACTGAACTGATATATGTTCGGTAGTCCAAGTTGCAAAATGCGGACAAATGGTGACAATCAAAGCAGAAAGTGGAGAAAAAAAAAAAACACTCAATACTGCTCAGAGGTGCAAAACCAACATACAGCCTGAGTGAAAAAGAAAGTGGGAGAGAATAGAGGCAGTATGACTTCAAAAGAACCATACCTGTTTTGCTGCTTGCCACAGAAAGCCTCTGACATCCCTGCAGAATGGTTTCATTTACTGCAGGAGGCCTTTGATCTCTGCTATAGGGGCCATACTATGTGAACAAACCTCCAACATTGTGTTCATACAGACATGCATGGTTGACTTTAGCTTATCCTGATCCTTTGTGAGCTTTTTAAAATGGGAAAAACCATAAGCAGACTGACCTGACCCTGAACATGTTCGGTGGCCTCTGACACCTTCTTCTTCAGTGGAAGGTTGGCCTGGCGTCAGAGAATGACCTCTCACGACCCCTAGAGAGCAGATGTGTGTTTTTGTGCCACAAGCAGATAAAAAAAGGAGCAAACAGAGTAAGATGTTCTATTTGTATTTCCTAGTGCATCAAGGGAAGATTCCTATAATGTAAAGAGATTTCATTTATTCCAGACTGACATGTAAACCTTTAGCATTGGAGCTTTCTAATCCAATGGGGTATGTTGATGAATCATAATAAGATACATATGTACATGTATTTGAGAGAAAGAAAAAAAAAAAGGAAAGAATATGCAAAAAGAAAAGAAAAATTTTCTGCAGAGATAGAAACTTTACTTTATATATTTCTAAGTCTGAGCCATGTCATTAAAATCCTGTGCCTTGTATGATTTCCTGTAAAAAGGAAAGTGCTCACAGTTGAGTGCTGATGTCTGCCAGATGTGTCTCCCTCTCCTCTCACAACACTTAGGTCTCACTCGATTGGCACTCCCGGCTCCCCCGGGCCACACCGTGTACGGGAGGGATACCTCGCTGAACCGCTGTGACTCACATGTGGTGTCCAAATAAATCAGCATTGCTGCTGCCTTCATGGTGGACATCAACATTGGAGTATTTAATTTCAATATAATCTTTATATTGTATAGTATATGCTGTCATTGAGAGAGGAGCTTAAGACACTCAAAATGCAAGAAACACAGTTTGACTCTGTGAAAAGTAAAATATTTGATCTGAAGCCGTTTTCCAACTCGGAACCAAACACTCTAAATGTAACATGCTATGTGTTTATGGTCAGGCAAAGCTGCCTATTTCAAATGGATTTAATAGATTTGAATGTATTTATTGATCAATTTTTAAATGGTGCATTACAATATTGTGCAGAGCACAGTGGGACGTGCTTACTTTGCAGATTTTCACGTGTGTATAAAAGCTTGCCACCTGCTGTGACTACCAGCGAGCAAGTACGCTTCAGTTTCTGGTTTCGGGCCACTTCCTGCTGAGTCTGAGCATCATAAGCCACGGTGGTAGCAGACAGTCCCGGTTACTTTAATATATGTTGTCAGGTGATAATGCAGACTCAAATTCTACTCTGATATGACACCTTAATCGACCACTGAACTGGTGTGCTGCACAAAACAGAGGTCCTATTGGACTAATTTTGTTGTCAATCAGGCTTCTCCCAAATCACCGTTATGCGTGATCATTTCACACTATAAAATTAAATTAATAATTGTAGCCAAGAATATCTTTCTTGCATGTTATCATAGAGTAAGTTTCTCATTCGGTCTTGAATATCAACTGCGACAGGGAAGTTTTAGGGGCTTTAAAGCTATTTAAGGACAGCTAAAGTCAAAAATACTAGCTTGGATGCTACCATTGTTCAGTGCCATTGTTGAGTGTTGGAACACAGAACGAACGGCAAATCGAAAATTCACCTTCTGGCTCAGCACCCTCTTCACCACGAGGGTGAGGCACAATGCTCAGCAGACAGACGTCAGATACTATAACAAAGAAACACATCATCCAGGTCAATATTTCTCACTCAATATTTCCAAGGTCCAAAGTTTTTCAGAGTTCAAACATGAAAAAAGTTGCCTGCAAGAACATTCAAGCGATGAAAGGAAAAAAGTCAGTGACAGTAAATAAAGATGATATTTATTCATTTTTGAAAAGAATCTCAGCTCATGCAAGGATACAGCTTCTGTAAACAAAATCACTTGAAAATATGTTATAAATGTGCACAGATTTCTTCTTTCTTGGTGTCAAACTCTGGAATGTACAATAAGTGGAAGTCAAGCCGTATTACAGATATTACATGAGGAGCTGTCCCACAAACTCCCCAGTCCCCATTTCCCACATTGTGATTATTATATCGTCCAGCCATATCGTTTAAGAGCTGCTTGATAAAAGGATGTCTGTTTATGTTAGGCATCAACATACTGCATGAGTGCCATGCTCATTAAGGTCAGATATACAGTATCAACTTGGTCAAAGCACTCTGGCGTCCAGAATTTAACATCCTGAACTCTGAACTGTTATACTTTGTGAGCAGACCCCTCAGCAAAAGCATGCACACACACATCGAACACAAGGAACAAAGCCTGAGGATGATTCAAAAGCAATGTAACACTTCTTTAAGACATTTGTGAGACATGTTTAAAGATATTTTTAAAAAAAACACAAAAAAACAAGGAATAATAGTAACCAGTTCTTGTATTGATAGTACACAGGAGTAGAGGGGAAACAGTTAGACAACAATTTGACTTGGAAATGAGTTGCAAATATTGTGATCATCACTCAGGGCTGAAACGTTCCTCTAAATAGACCAGAGGGGGCAACACTTGGTACTGCACCGGTCCCTCATGTTCTCAGCACTGAGATAAGCTATTCATCAGCACAGAACCACACACTGTACATTTAGAGCTCAGGGCTACAAGTTAGAGCCGACTGAGAGAAGCTTGCATCGTACTGAGCATTCGTTTGACTCATTTCTGTAGCCCGAAACCTTGCTAGCAGGGAAGAGAATTCACTTACTGGGATATTAAAAAAAGATTAGCATCCAAAGGGGCAGCAGTAGTTCTGTGCAGCTGAAAATGCAGAATTACAGTGAGTGAACCATTTCCTTATCTGCTTATTCGCTTCATGTTAAAGCTCCAATGTGTAGGATTTGAAGGATTTGTCAGCCACGCTAGCAGCTCTGTGGGGTTGTATGTGCTTCGAGCTAAATGCTAACATGCTTTACAGATATGTTTCCAAACAGCAGCACCAAATTGTTCTTCACTGTTGGAGAGAACTTTATTATTATCTAAATAGTTTGATGCGGTATACATTGTTGATTTGACAAAATTTGTTATAAGTGGAAAAAATGTATCTTTTATTTTACGCCATATTTATATAGAGACAAGCTGAGTTTTTTTTCTAAACGTGCATATATTAATATCAGCCTCTAAAAATCCAGTATCTGTTGTAACATGTTAACATTAAAAGGTACAACCCCAACTCAAAAAGTTAGTACACTGGGAAAAACATAAAAAAACAGAACTCCATTTTTTTGCAAATGCTTTACAAACATTATGCATGCTTAAACTTGGATTTTCTTTTTTTTTTTAATGCTTAGCATGTTAGCATTCTAACATTTGCATATTACTTATAAGTGCAGTTGAGGCTGGTGGGAATGTATTAGATGCATCGACAATGAACCAACTGAAAATGTTTTTGCTGACGGTCTCCCCTGACTGCAGTGCACTCGATGGTGTAGCAGCATACTGTGACATCACTGATTGGTGAGGTCAGAGAGGGCAGTGATACACTTCTTTCCTGTCCTGTGATATCAGTTAAATACATCATCTGTTAATAATACATGTCTGGCCAATGCAACTGTCAGGTATTGAGATAAAAGCCTAATTCCCCCAAAAATTGTGATCCTTACTTCCGTTTTTTTGTAAATATATACTTGATTCAGAGTCCGTATTTTATATACTTTTTTACAAAGTGTCCCAATTTCATTTGGAATCAGAGTTGAACTTCATCAGGTAATGATAATTTTGTTCTGATGTATCTTTTAGATATTGAGGCATTTCACTGGATAATTGAGAACTGGTGGATTGACCAATCACGTGAAAACTGGATAGTGATTGTTGGAGCTATGACTCTAGGTGATTAAAAGACACTTGCAGACAAAGACTGCAACCATTTCAGTGGGATTGTCAAACTTTTTTCTCCATACAAAAACTTCTACCAATATAACAATTTGATGGATAATATTATCACATAAAAATTCTACACATAGGGGCTTTAACCCTGCTCCTGAAACAGTGCTCAGATAAAAAGAATCATTTAATCGTTATTGCTGCTCCCTGCTTCCAGTTAGCTTAACTTGTGTACTTGGAATGTGGGAAGAGACGTAGACGAGAAGACAGACGTGTACAATGAGGACAGGACAACCGATGAGTGTTGTGCAAACACATTACAAAGCAGAAAGACAAGGCTTCTCTCAGATCAAAAGTCTCACTGTGAATCAAAGAGGGGAGGGAGAAAGGAGGGGAAGAGGTAGAATGGGATAAGAGGGATGATGGCATAGATGATCACAACAAATGGCGGCTTTTTTTAAGAAACATGCCAATGTGTTAGTCGGCAACCTTGATAATGAAGAGTGCAGCCTTTCCTTTCCCCTCTCTATAGATTTTTTTTTTTTTTGCTTGAGGATTCTGTCTGCATTGCCCACAGACTACATCTCGGGCTAAACTTCTGAGAACATTCCCAGCAAGTGAAACAGTTTGACAAAAATAGAAGAGACCAGCATAGAATAGGCCCTCTATATAGTATTTGACTAGGCATGTCAGTAGACTTACAAAATATAGATATACAATATCATGCTGCAAAAATTTCCAGACACCATCATGGTATATTTAAGCTCCCATTACAAACACTTAATATAACTCTGTCTTTAACAGGCACAGTAGTGTTACCCTGGATAGGAATGCTAGAACCCATATAAAAGACAAAAAGAAAGCAGAGCTCTCTGTGAAGCGCTGCAGCCACGGAATGGAGTACTGCCGCCAGGCGCCGTGTAGGAAAGAAAAAATCATTTGCTATGAGGATCAAAAGATGTTAACTGAAATCAAACATTTTCTTATTTTTAAAATCAACTATTTGTGCATCATAAAAAATATGAGAAAGAAGATTAGGCGAGGAAAACAAGCGTCCCCTGCTTTATACAAAGTCAGTAGTACTGAGAGCGAACCTCCTCCCTGAGGGGCTCGAGGAACGCTGGAGTGACAGGGAGAGAGCGGGAGTGGCAGAGTTGTAAGTCCAGCGCAGTAGTTTGAAGTAAGGCCTCCGTTTTTTTTTTTTGTGTGTGTGTGTTGGCAAAATAAAAAATAAAAAAAAAAGAGAAATATACATTTGTAACTTAATTTCATCTAGCTTGAACATTTTTTTTTTTTTTTAAATGTGCAAAATGTAAATCTTACAAATATGGGGAGAGTTTACATCACTGAAAAAAGATTGTGCTCGAGGTGGTTCGTCCGATTCCCCACCCCTCTCTCTCTCTCTCTCCGACCATTCACCTCATCCATCCGTCACACGACCCTCCTGCTCTCCGGTTGGTCAAAAGGCCAGCAGCTGACCTTGAGGCTTGCTGTTGATGAGAATGCGAGCTTCACGTCGAGTGGACGGTCCGCTTCAGTTTTTCTATCTCCATCTGCGGAGACACAATTACACACAGTTACTATGGAGATTAGGACACTGAAAAAGTAGACCAGGAGATGAAGTTCTCTATCTGCCATGATTCGGCTAACGTCGCCCCTGCTGTGGAGCACAATGGTGGAGGGGTCCCGCTGTGGAAGGGATTTTTTTTACCGGCAGGGGTTAGGAGAATTGGAATGACAATGAAGCCACGTGCTGGAGGAGAGCGTGAGCTGAGCAGCGAATACAAAGTGACATTATAGATTCAAAAAGCCCTTTAACCCTTTATGTTAAAAGTAAAAACATCAATTTGACGAGTGTTGTCACTTACTGTGAGTCTAATTTGATCGAAACACACCCAACCTTCCTGATGAAGCAGATGAGTTGAATTTCTTTGTGGTAAACTGATACCTAAGGATGTTAAATAATAAATTATTCATCAATTATAATTCTGTGCCATCAAGACTCGGGTGAAAAAAAATAAAGTGGTGGCGTTTCATCAGAAACACGCCTCTCACTGGAGTCCGACAGTTATCAACTCATGTTAAGCAAAATGCAGAACAACTTTGCTTGAGCTGTGGTTTATTGTGCACATACTGCTGCTGTCACACAGCACTGCCGCCCCCTCCCACTTCATTCTGCAATGTCACACAGTAGTGGGAATGGACGCCAGTATTACGCAGTTGCAGTCACTTTAATGTACACGAGGAAAACAATGATGATTGTCTTTGGACGGGAAGAAAGTCATCTATTCAAATCAACTCAGCGTTCCTGTAACTCCAATTACTACCGTATTTTTCGGACTATACGGTGCACTTGAAATCCTTAAATTTTCTCGAAAATCGTCAGTGCGCCTTATGTATGAATTCTGGTTGTGCTTACTGACCTCGTACCGATTTAATGTGGTACACGGCGCTCACAAATCTGTCAAAATGTTTTTGTACGACTTTGGTAAGCTATGAAGCCGCACCGCTTGATGGGTTATCGGAGCAATACGTACTGTGCTTCAACATAATATCACAGTGTGTGTATAAAGTGTAGTCGGAGCTTTTCACAAAGGCCAGAATCATCACTGAACAGCTAAGTAACAGCAACGAGACTGACTCGGATAATGACGAGAGGGATCCGGGCACGCCGCATGCTCGATGCCGAAATCGCCCTGTTAAAACTGTTAAACTCAGACACTGAAGATGAAAAATTTGATGGATTTGTGGAAGAGGAATGACCTGAAAAAGTGAGTGTATTGTTCTGTATTTTATGTGTTACAACTGAACAATGTTGAGAGTTATTGTGAATCAGTTGAATAGAGTTTGACTTATCTGACTGTTTTGTTTCGCTTAATGCGCCTTATGTATGAAATTAGTCTTAATTGATGTTGCGTCTTATAATTGTCCGAATGGTCCGAAAAATATGGTACTACTACAGATGAATGAGAACCAATGGGAAGTCCTGAAAGCCAATAAGTGTGATTGATTATCTCTTTCAAATCATTTTCATCAAATCAGTGGATGGAAGGTAACCGGAGGGGGTAAAATAAATCTGCAGTTATGTGCAGTTTCTGTCTGTATATGTATGTATGGTGAACGCCCGGGGCTCTCTGCAGGGGTCCTCCTGCCTGTGATGTGATTTATATCGGTGTCGTGCTGGGAAGGGCTCGGCTGCGGGTCCACTGCTGTGGAGACTCTGGAGGGACCACTAGAGTGAGCATGAGGTTAGCCATGTGACTAACGGCGAGCTGACCTGGCTTACAGAGACATTGGCTCATTGGTTCATCCCTGTTGTCTTGCTGCAATAAAAACACCTTCAAATGGTTATTTGGGGCGATTCTGGGGTTTTTAGTTTTCAGACATCCCAGTATAGGCAGATTATCTGACATCATCCCAATATGCATGTAAGCATTAAATCATCCACCCGTGATCCATGCACATAAATTATAGAACCCCAGAACAGCATGAACATTGACCAGTCCATGTAGTTTTTAAATGATGTATTGATGTGTGACTTTACGTTAATGATTAGAGATGCTGCTTTCAAAAACCATAAATGTCTCCATGCTCCAAGTTATATCACTGCAACAAATATAAGACACTTGAGCAACAGAAAAGTAATTATGAATCTGACGGAGAAAACAGAACAGAACTGCTTGTGCATTAATGCGCCCACTGCATCTCTCTTAATAGGGAGGCATTTGTGGGACATAAAATGAAGCTGCTTCATTTTATGTCATTTTTGGTTTTAAGATTAAGTTCAGATAACCCTGATGGCACCATAAGGGTTATTATTATCATTATTATTCTTATTATTTAAACTCCTTCAGGACCACAGAAGACATTATATGACTGTTTTTACAGGCAATGAGTAAATTGAACTTCAGGTGTAAAGTTCTATTAGACAGCTTTTTTTTTCCAGAGGCAGTGGTGAGCTCAGTGCCACAGAGATGATATTACTATTATATGAAACTAAAAGACACTGTTTACTCTTCATTTGATCAGTGTCAGTATAGTTGAACATTAAACATAGGGAGAAAGAGTGAACCCGGGCAGCTGCCTGTTATCTCAATTGGTTGACAAAGTCCCCAAGAAGCTCCCGAAGGCTAGATTTCATTCCTGAGCTGAGTAACCAAAATACACACAGATATAAAAAAAAAAAAAACTGCCGGAGGGCTCCAGAGAAAGAGCGTCATGCGTCTCCTTTAAAGTCATGGACCATTACTATTGCAGTAATGTTAATGAACAAGACAATGGCAAGGTTAACCTGACCATGGATTTAATGATCATGGTCCAGAGGCTACTGTTTCTCTATTTTAATATTAAACAATTCATGCTAACAATACATACCCAAAGCAAAGCTGCAATTCACTGCTGTTCACATGTCAGTCAGTGCGTTTGTTCTGGTCTTCATCAATATTTGGCTAAACTAATGAGAGTAATGAATGTGGACAGCCCAGCATGTGTTGCTGTGGGGATCGATGTTACCTGCAGGGCCACGCGCTTTAGCCTTTCCTCATCCAGCTCTCCTCGCAGCTCCGCTATCTCTTTCCTGGAAACACACCCACACACACACATACACTCATCAGCACGTGTATATATACGAGGTCCAAACTTATGATCTAACAACGGTTTGTTCTTTGGCAAAGAAAATGATTCATATATAAATTAAAATAATGCTTAAATGTCAACATTTCTCATGTCTTAGAATTCTAATGAAGTACTGAATCTAAAGTTACAGCCGATGCTCAGTGACCCACATCACAATTATGCTTCCAATGAGCCATATAGAGGATTTCCATACTTTAAACAGCCAGAATTACAATATATAAAGTGACAGTGAGACTGAGTATTATACTTTAATGCCACACATTGGGAAAAGTTTGTTTGAAAAGAGCTTGAGGCAGAGTAAATGCTTATAAATATTAATAATTAAGTGAGGCTGGAGTGTTGTATAATGTGTTAAAACACAACAACAGAACGTTTTCTTTAAAAGACACACAGCAGTTTTACGTTCCTGCTTTTCAGACGAGGGTATTCGAACTGTTCTCATCCACGCTGAGGTTTATTACATTTGCTGGGCCTTGAGTAGCTCCACAGACATCAGCAGCTCCTTCATCTGGCTCCTCAGCTCTTCCAGCTGGGAGTTTGGCTCCTCAGGCTCCAGCCGGGCCTTGCTGGCCTGCGGCGCGCTGTCTGAGCTTGGGGTTGCTGCAGTGCTAGGCTTGGAGTCGGTGCTGGCCATGGCCGGCCTGTGGAGTGACGGTGACTGGGATAAGGTGTTCGTGGAAGGCTGTGAAGATAAAAATGGGGAACAAAATCGGTTATCTGTATTTTGTGCCTTTATATGCAATCAGACTAGACCGAATATGTAATCGAATAGATTTAAGAGCAAAACTGTCAACATTTCACTGCTACTAAAATACATTTTAACTGACAATCTTAATATGAGCTGTTTCCAAATCTGTGTTGAATGTCCTAGACTGAACCTACATGTTGGATTGTGATGGTTTTTTTTTTATTTTTTTAACATATCTGCTGTCTCATGTTCGACACGTGGCTCTGCTCACCACAGCAGGTCTGACCATCCAAAACACCTTCAGTGGTGTTGATAGGTCATTATTTGTGACTTGTAACTGATCAGAGCCACGCAGAGCTTTGTTCCGCTTCATAAGACATGTTTTTTCTTGGAGTATATATTGAAAAATATGTACTTTGTGCCATGAAAATCTTTGTTTCTGTATCTACCTGGGTATGTCTAGCTATTGTGACTAAGGACTTTATTCCTTGTAGGCAGCCTGTCATGCTTGGTTTTATGTTTGTTTACACTGGTTTGTTATAAGGGTTATATTTGTGCGAATAAACTATACAGTATGGTCCATAACTCTGCAGAGCACACTGTGCCCTGCTTTAGATGGTCCTATTGTATCATACTGTGATGTTTGGTTATGATAGAGAAATAGTAAATTATTCAGGGCTGCTAAAATCTATCATTTACTTGATTAGTTGTCAAATATTAAATCAGTTTGACACACTTAAAAAAAGAGTCTAAATTCTGTGATTAAATATGAAAATTTCCTGCAACACTAGGGCAGGTCTAGTTCGAAAATGCAGTGATCCATAAGAACACAAAAGCATACGTCACCAATTTGACAGTACGATTAAATGGTAATGATGTGCCATGAACACATTTTAGTTGTACTGTTTTTGTAGTCTTTTGTTTTTAACAATTGCAGTTGTTTTTGTTTGAATAGGCGCCACAGGAATGGGTTCTAAACCCGGAAGTAAGTAGCAGTATCAGTAACACAAGCTTAAGAGATGTTTGAAAATGAAGAACTGGGTGTATTTAATGTCATTCAACAACATGCAGACACAGAGTTTTTAGGTGTCCTTAAAAATGTGGTTGCTAACAAGTGGCTAAATGAGACTAAAGTGGTTGTTGGGGACATTAAACGTCCTCAGACTCATTCTATTGTTCAGTGATCCTTTGTGCAGGCCATTGTTATCCTGCATCCAGGTTAGAAATGTTTAAATGTGATCGCTAAGAATAACCACTCTTAATGTGCAATGACCCTTTCTTCTGAGCGGACAAATGTCAAAGTCATGACTCATTAGATCCTTTCACATTTTTCCACATCTCTCCGTCTGTTGCTCTGAACTAAAGTCGCTAAATGAAGGGATCTCTTCAGGGAAAGGAACAATGGTTATAGTAACCAGTAATGCCCAACATACATATAATATGGTTGTTTTTAGACCTGAGAAAAAAACTAACTTGTCTTAAGAATCACAGGGTACACCTTATAAAATAATCTGCATTTGTTATATGCTCACAAGTCACTTTATTAGGTACACCTGTGCAACTGCTCCTAATGCAAATGTCTAATCAGCCAATCACATTGCAGCATCTCAAAGAATTTAGTCATGTAGACATGGTGAAGACGACCTGCTGAAGTTCAAACTGAGCATCAGAATGAAGAAGAAAGTTGATTTAAGTGACTTTGAACGTGGCATGGCTGTTGGTCTGATCTACTGGGATTTTCACACACAACCATCTCCCAGAATGGTCCCAGAAAGAGAAAATATCCAGTGAGCCTTGATGCATCGTTGATGCCAGAGGTCAGAGGTATTTCCTTTAATTTGTCATGGGTCTGTATCTCCAGTAATTCATTGTAACTGTCCATTTTATTACCCTAACACTAACCCATTATGAACCAAAGGGTGATGTAAAGGTCACACAGAATCCATGCTGTGGAATTTCACCGCCAGTCTGAGCTGTTTGATTCAGAGCTCCAAGCCGGGCTTTACTCTTGATTGTGTCTGTGTGTGTGTGTGTGTGTAACAATAGGGTGGTCTGATGATCTGTACCCCCAGCTGAACAGCCAGGTGTAATTAGTCTTGGTTGTCCATGACCAATCTAGACAAGATAGCATCTAAAGCAATTATGAAAAGCTGAACAGGAAGACTGAACAACAGGTGGTGGTTCTCTGTCTCTCTCCTTCACTGTCCATCTCCCTCTCTCCAGGCTTACTTCCTGAACAAACACAACTGTTTCGCTGTCAGGAAGGTTCCAATTAACTGGTTTGTCTTTCAAGTTGTTGATAAATACTGTCCCTGTACGCTGACATTATCTAACTGCTTGTTTCATTTAACAGTCCAAAGCCAAAACATATTCAGTTTACCATCATAGAAGAAAACCTGCAAATATCAATATCGGAGAAGCATTTCTTTTGTTTCACCACGCATGTATTTATTTTTTACTTTTGATTTTAAACCTGTCTGAAATGCTATACTGGCGGGAGATCCAACAGCAAACTATTCCACTTCTCTCTTAAATATGCCCTTTGATTTTCTTACTTTCCTTTTGATCTTACATATATTTGAACATGTTGCCTTTATTATTTCTGTGATGCTGTTGAGAAGAAGACCTATATGAAAAAAAAGAGAAAACCCTACCCATTCCACCTCAGTACTTCCACTTATCCAATTTCAACAAGGAATTAAATGCTGCAACTTAAATTGTGCATCATAATATTTATCTTCTGCATAGCAACAACAGAGCGTCACTGCACACAGGGTACAAACTGTTAATTATTTTGAAGCTTGCATCCCCAGGGTAAAGCATTTGTGACACAAGGTTAATGGTGAGGCTCGGGAACAAATTCACTGCTGTGGTGAAGTAAGAACAACACAGGGTTGTTTAACACAACAGGACAATGTTGTTGTTGTTCAATGGGAAGCACACATCGGGCCTAGACATTCCTTGTCCCTTGTGGACATATTAATGTCTTTTCTACTGGTTGGACTGTAGAAACAGGGCAAGATTAATGTCAGTTATGTTAATAAACACAGTTCAGTGTTTTGTGATGTTGATAAGTGTTTCAAAATAAAACATTTTTTTATATTTGCACGCTTCTCCAGAGTTACTGCTGCCACCAACAGGGTCAATAAACAGTGATCTCCATACATATATACACTGAGTGCAGCATCGGTATCTTACGTATTACATACATTTTAGTGCGTTAAAGAAATGAGGGTGATGGGGTTCAAACCCAGTTTCATTAAAGGATATCATGTCATCTGTAACTATTATGAAATGGTGAATATTGGTGTCCTGAGTTACCTTTCTGGTTTCTGTTAGCTTTGGTTTGGCAGCATCCTCTTCATCGATCTTGAAGGATTTCTCCACGCTCACTTCCTTGTTGGGCTGCAAGAAAAGAGTTTTATTCACTTTTTTGAATTAACATTTTAGTTCTTTTTCTTCCTGAAAGGCTAACCGACTGACAACCCCAAACAAACGTGGTTATACTCTGCTGGCATTTAATCTCACACAGTCATTTGGACTGTGAGCAAGTGACTGCTCAGAAAGATTTTGTGAGGAGGGCCGCATGTGTGCTTGAGGTTGACTGAGGAAAGGATGTAACAGGTTACAGAGAGCTAAGGGACCTAAGAGTCCAAGGAAATCCATCAAGTGGCACATCAGTTTTTTTTCTTTTCTCACTTTCTTCTGAAATTGATGTGTCACAAAAAGGGAACTTCAGCAGAGACACGATGGATTTTTAATAACCTCTTTATGGCCAAGAAGTCAGACAGTTAAGTTAGTTTAATGGAAGCCTTAATAACCTGGAGCACCAATTTGACAGTACGATAAAATGGCAATTAATCAAACTCAGTGAGGATTTGAATGGGTTTTGGTTAGATGCTTAAAATAAGGTTTGTGGTTAATGCAAGCTGAAGAGATTTGCATTTTGTTGAAGGACATGAAATACCCCCACTTCTGAATTTAGGAGTTTTTACGTGTCCTTAAAAAGACAGTTGCTAACAAGTGGCTAACTGAGACTACAGTGGTTGTCAGGGACATTAAACATCATCACGATGGACATGGACAGCAGCTCTCTCACTCGTCCATCTTACAGCCTCTAGTCGTGTTTTTCAGAGCTTTTGCAAACTGTTGCAGACTGTAGATCAGGTAAATAAACAATTTATCAGGCTGCAGATGTGTTAGCTTGTTGGATACCATCTTGTGGTTCTCATTTGTGAAAAATTACCTGCTGAACAAAACACAAACATCAGAAACGTGTATTTGCGTCAAAAAAGTGTCATTTCATTTGCTCTCGATTCCATCCGATAGCAATCATGAGCTGCTTCCTCAATTCAGCATCTGACACAGCTGGACCTCTGGCCTCACATTTTATTATCTGATCAAACTGAATATGTGTGTTGTGTCTTGAGGCCATTGATTTGTTTTTTACACTTTGATTTCAATATTCACTGTGACAACCTTATGAAGGACGATTGTCAAATAAGATTGTAAAGATCTTATTTAAAGAGGAAACCAAAACTGTTCTTAAATGGCATAATGTAAACTCTTTATATAGGCCTTAATGAATCCAGGTCTTTTCCCACTGGAGCCAGATCTTAAACAAACTGCTCCCAGAACCCAACCCTGTTTAGTTTCCAGCATGGAGAAATCGACTGTGACATCTGACTATCCGCCCCTTCACAATGACGATAAAAATGCAATAAAAATGCAAATTGCAAAATGCAAAAGAAACGGAACAATTTTCAATAGCTGGCTCTTTCTAAACATCCCAACATAAACAACCAAAACATCCCTGTCTGTGTGTGTATGCTCCATTACCGATTGTCCTCCACCAAACTGGGCGGGCAGCCTCCTGCCAGGCATCTTTGGTCTGTTAGCAGTGGGGTGAGAGAGCTTCTCTGAGGTAGACGACAACTCATCAAAACTCATCAGATCTGTTGAGAAGAGGTAAGGAGGGCAGACAATTTGAATGCAATCTAACTGCTCATAAACAACTCGGGCACAGGTTTATTATCTGTTGGCAAATGAAACTGATATGAACATTATACGACTTATACGACTGTATATTTCTTTCTATACATCTACATTTCAAGAAATCAGTTTTAGACTCTTCAATTTCAACATTATAAGCAGTGTGTACTCACATTTAGGGCTTTAGATTTTGTGTTCTCTATGGTTATGTTTACAGATCATAATGTTCCTTTACCAACATGATCAGAAACTGTGAGCATGTGCTAAATAACAGGCTAAATGTATCATCATTCATCCACACAATTGCCCTCATTTATCCATCAAGCGTAGGAATCAGCGCAGATTTGGGCGAATATAACATCTTACAACAGAGTTCACGTGTGATTCATGAAACGTTCATATCAAGCCAATCACAGCGCAGGAATGATCGGTCCTTAGTAAATGTGGCGGCTGGAAACAATCGTCATTTAAATGACGCATTACGGCCAAAATGAGTTTTTTCTTCTTTTCTTTTTGTCACCTTTATTAGCAATGTGCACCGTTACAAATAACAACAGGTAGTTGCGAAATCCTGATCGAAATATATATTTCAAGCAGGTACAGACATGCGCAGCGACGGAGGTTTATGAAATAAAAATAAACGTTTTGGGGTTTTTTAGCTTTTGGTTGCAGGACATAAACAATGTTTTAAAGTAAGTTTTACAAAAGAAGAGGAATTTCTCAGAGGAGGAAATTAAAACGAACAGAACCAACTGGATTTGTTTGGCAGCATAAGAAGTTTAATCAAAGGAAATCAGTGCAGCGGTCAGCACAGCAGCAGCGGACAATCAAAAGGTTGGAATAATTCATTTATACATCTGTGATATGTATAGCCTAATAGCCTTTATAATATGAAAATGATACTGATATAATAGAGAGAAATATAATACAGCATGTGTATGTCAACCTGTCGCCTGTAAAAGAATAATGTTTTTATTCTCGCAACAAGGTCAAACATTTATTGAGCTGGAATTTCAACAATTATGATGTTTGTGTCTACATTATGTGTTGATAAACACATAACACACGTGTGGCTGCAATGATTGTTTGGATGAAAAGAGGCTTTTGTTATTTAATGTATATAAATGGCATTGACATTAAAGTTTGAGTGTGTGCATGAGCACAACAGTCAGAGGGCAGAATGAGTCATTCCCACTTTTATTGTGCAACACTGACAAACTTTATCGACTGCTGCGTAACACCACTTTGCAGAGGGAAAGTGCTGCTGTGGGCATTGCCTTTGATTGGAGGAGAGATTGAATTTTCATGTCCCATGGCAGTGCGGTTCAGACAGTCTTCTGGTGAGCAGTGTGGAGTTTTAACAGCTCTTTATCACCTTTTCAAGGAGTCTGTCACGACTGAGAATTCTCCAGTGAAAACCCCTTAAGGTCAGCTCTATTCAACTCTTGTCATCTCTGGACCTTCTCCGTTTCTGCTCCTCTCCAGTTTTCCCACCACCTCCTGTCATTAGAATTTCTCTGACTTACACTGAGCTCGGCTTTTGTTATTGCAGAGGTTCCTCATGTCTTTTGTATTGATAGTGCATTTGCATAATAATGTAAAGATCAAGTTTTCCACACTCACGTTAAATGTGTGACGATGTGTTTAAGATTTGATGTGGGGAACCTTTGGTGGGAAAGATAATGGTGACTATGTCCTTTGACAATTATTTTTGGGATAGTGTTATTCAACAGAGTAGGCTTGGGCGGTATTGCGGTCTACCATGTTTTAAGGGCTGTTCTCTCAGTCAATGCATTAAACTGATAAAGAGATGGAGTCCATCACCAAAGGTCAGTCTCTAGGTTTAACTTTAAGACAGTAATGAAAACCATTTAAGACCCATTTCTCATCCATACTGGCAAAAAGTACAAAAGACATGAAGGAAAATCGGAGGCACGAAATTACTGCAAAGTATATGAATTTATTCACAGCTCTTTCATGTTGGAATAAAAAATTCTCAACCAAACCAAAAACAACAGAAGTCTCTCTATTGGGAACTAATTTGTCCAGAACTCTTAAAAAAAAAAATATTGGCAAACATCATGTGTGTTTGTGCGTACACAGGAGCTATTCTACATCATCGGAGCTCTTGTCCCTCGGTTGTAATCTCCATCCTCAATGTTCTTGAGCTCTGCTAAATTTTCATATATGTTTCCATCCACCGGCTTCAACCATTAATTTGTTCACAAGTCGTCGAACTTGCACTTACCCATTTTACACAAGTAATTTGGCTTTGCTATGGGCTTCCGTTAAGTTTTGAAGTTTTGAAGTTTTTTGAAGCATGTTACAGTCTTTTGCTTGTGTGTCATTTATTGACCAATATAACTGGATACATTTTTCATTTAAAAACTGAAGTTGGTCTGTGTATGTTCTGGAGTAAAGGGAGGTTTTTACCAACGCTCAGCTTCGTCATTTCTATATTTCTGTCTCCAGCAGTGGAGATCTTCCTCTCTGCTTTAATGTTATTAATAGGGATAATCATTTCCATCATACCCCTACTGATTAAAATTAATCAACAAATGGGAGGACCTGATTGGACTCATTTTTTCCAGTCACCACAAATCCCAATTCCAAAGACAGTGAGATGAACAGGGCACTACAAGTAGGTAACAGCCTGCCTTAATGTAGGATTACACCGCTATTGAATTATAAATGTCACTGTGAAATTTTCATATGATAATTTATATCCTCTGCACTCGTGTTCCTCTGAATGTAGGGACGACTGGAATTACATGGCTAAAAGCGCTCTATAAATAAAATTATTATTATTATTATTATTACATGGAACACAGACACTGCGCAGATGTTATCTAAACTTTTATCAATGTGCTCCTAAATTTTGTTGTCAGCTCCAATTTTCTTTTAATTTAGGGGCATATGTACTCCTTGAGAAAACAATAATAACAAGGCAATCAGAGATGGCAGACTTCACCCCACAGCGCCCTCTGTTGGCCAGAGGATGTACATGCAGCGGAAACACAGACAGACAGACAGACAGACACCGCCGCCACTCCGTGGGAGTGAAGTAATAATGAGCCCTGGATAACAAAACTCTCACATCCATTGACGTGACTCACATTTATAAATAATTGTGAGACATTATATTCAATCTATAATTCTGTGGTTAAATAATTAAGATCTTACTCAATATCAAGCAAAAATGGCATACATACCCATATCCGAGGACTTCTCCCCCCAGTCCCCAGACAGTGTTTTGGGTTTGGTGGGCAATAATGGCTCGAAGTCGGACTTTGGTCGTGTGGAAGGCACCTCTCCATTGTGCCTGCAGATGAGAGTGGAAAATGACTCTTCCAAAAGTGGCCTTTACCATTAATATACAAGAGACAAGACTTGTGCTCTACAGAGAAAACCAATACTAGTTTAACTAGTCAGCCTGACAGACATGAGAGATGAACAGATGCTGGCCTTACTTGAGGCTCTGTGAGGGAGCGAGAGGCTTGTCAGGCCTCTTTGGAGGGAGGTTTCCTGGCCTGCCTTTTCCAGGTGGGGGGACCGGCTTCTTGGGCGGGACCACAGGCGCTGCGGGTTTGGATGGTTTGTGATCTGGTGTAGGCCTGTCAGCTGAAACAGAGAAAGAGGGAAGATTTACCAAATTTTGATGGGATTGTGAATGATGAAAGAGAAATAAAGCGTCGGAGAGGAAAAAATTCAGCATATATAGGATGAAAAAACTAGAATTGACTAAATTTCACACTCTTTTTCATCCAAATTACAAAAGGTGATTTGTTTTTGTGCACAGCTATAATGATCACTATTATAGCACTATTTTAAATAACCTGACCTCTTTTAAATGTTTTTCTTTTTACACATATCACCTCTTACATTTTTCAATGTTCAAGATAAGTAGAATTTGACTCACAAAATATGCATTTTAAAAATGACATAACACTGAGCTAAACTGATCTTAATGTAGCTCATACTGTCACTTCAGATCTATGTATTTCTAATACTCTCTATATGCTCCATCTGCTGGAATGGGAGATTTAGCTCATTTCCTGTGTGCGGCACAATATGATAAAGCTGCGTTGACAGCACATCTGTCTCCTTACCAACAACGATTTGACAGCAGAGCCTGAATCAACATGTGATGTAATTGCTAAAATAACTGACCTCAGGTGTAAAAGCTTCCTGCAATCACAGAAAAACCATCACAGAAGTATTTACATCTATAAAAACAGATTCATTTTACTCAAATTTAATTCTCCTCACTGCTTCTTGCAGCTTCACAGCAAGTTATTTTGAACTGTTTTTTTGTTTTGTTTTTAAAAAAGGGTTTAACACACCATGTTCGTAATGTCACTTAATAACAAGTCATCACTTTTATTCTATTATTCAAATTCACTTGATTAAAAAACTCCAATAAAGAATAGAAGTAGTTTAGAAGTTTGTTGTTTTTCTCCTCCCTAATTTTCTGGCCTATCCAACAACTGAAATACATGAAAGGCCTAAAGTGCTTTTAAAAAGTGTCAGTTCTGTCCCTCACATATTGTGTCCAACAGACGAACATTTTTTTGTTTACAATGCTTGTTTGATGAAGTAGCAAACCAACCAAATTGAAAAAATTTAAATATGTAGCAACTTCACCTCTGAATCGCACCGAGTCCACCAGACTTGATATCATATCAGTCAAATCAAGATTACTTTTTTTTTATCCCCGAGGGGAAATTCAGTAATTCAGTATGTGAAAGAGACTGAATATAAAGGAAACAGAACGGCTCCTGGTCTTGTGCCTCCCCAGGTCACTTGTGGAGACAATGGTAACACAAACCGCAGAGCATGAGAAATAGTGTGGTCAAAAAGAGCAGCTTCTGATTTGTGGGGCAGAGATGTGAAGAATGTGAAGAAATGACATAATGAGGGTAAATACGACTGTTTGGAAAGATGGAGAGTCCTACCTCTGTCCTCTGGCCTGATGGGATGAGGCTTCTTGTCGGCACTGGGAACCTCGGGCTTGAGAGCTGAAAAATTAAACATGGTTCAAAGATCTTCACCTCGTCTGTCTGACCTGACTGATTCCAGACTCGACAGACAGTGAGAAGGAACACACACACATTTAACGTATGCATCCGTCTTGCACATACACACGCAGCTGCATGCACTCTTTTTTTGGTTGGTTGAATAGAATCTCAGCACAGACAGGAAGTTGTGTACAGACATACACACTAATGTTACGAATGCAAACTTACTTCCTGTGCAGACAGGAAAACAATAATGCAAGTGTGCATTTTGCAAACTGTAAAGGTTGGTGTTGATATGAAGCGCTGCTGCTTTAACAGCAACACTGCACCACCTTGAAACTGCGCTGCACTTGGCTTTAATGTTGGATGCAAAAAAAATCCATAAAGACAAACTCTTTGTTTGGGGTTTCCTTGGAAAAACTACAACCCTATATTTAAAGATAAGTTATTTGTGTGAATTAACAAAAACAAAACCAAAAAAAAACACGCCTGACTCCTGTACATTCTCCTGGTAAACCACTCAGCTGACAGAATGTTTACAGGGACTTAAAGTAATGTAATTACTGTCACTTTTTAGAGGTAATCTGATTTATGAAATAACATGCAAACAAGAACCACAATTTGCTGTATAAAGGTAAAGGCAGGGGAGCCTGACCTTTTTCCCTAAACTACTTTAAATTGACATTGACATGGGGGTTGGGCAACTAAAATGACCCCAAACAATCAATCAAATCAATCAAATCAAAATTACTTTATTTATCCCCGAGGGGAAATTAATTTAGTCTGTTGACTCAAATAATTGCACAGCCTGATGGCTGTTGGAGCGTAACAGCCATTGTCATAAAGCCATCAGGATGTGGAGGGATCACTACATACACCTTTAGTGCGACTTCCTTTTTGAAAATTCTGCTATGCCAGTATTTTTTCTTATTCATATCCTCATGTATATAGTCTTGCTCTTAAAACTATCACATAATGGATCACACAAACTCTGATATAAGCCCATCGTGGTTTTACATGGTGAAAAAACACATGCTTACTGATAATTGATTTCAGGTCGAGTGTAAACAAATTAATTTTACATGTGAGAATCTGGTTCTATGAAATATGCTGTGACTGCAACCAACAAGTAATTATATACAACAATTACAGATCTTTAAGTGCCCCATAGCATAAGGGATGTTTTTTCTTTTGTTGGAGAACAAGTGTGTTTCCCTCCAAGACACATCGAGTAGCAACCTTTCCTCACACTTACCACTGAAGTCATCACATTTAATGAGGTGCAGGGTGTGAAGTGTTACTTACCTATGCTTTTTGAGGGTGGAGGTGGCTTCTTCGGCTTCTGACAGGAAGACAGGGTGAGAGAGAGAAAAAAAATAGGTCAGAGTGACTTACATGTGTTATCTCAAATGCAAAAATCTCAAGCTGGAAGGACGGCGAAAGTGGCACTAATCAGATTTGGTTTAACTAAGGAAAGTATAATAATATCCAAGCTCATAGCTAAGAAATCTCCTGAAGAGAGATCCTGAATCAACCTGAATTGAAAATGTTATATTATTTACATGTAATACAATAAAAAAAAACGATGATATTGAGCTCCATCATGCTTAACAGCCTTAATTATACAATTCAATCATTTTACAATACTTTTATCATTAAGGTCATCTGTAGAGCTACAGTAAAAGAAGCAACTAAACGTGTGCAACAGACTGTAACCTGAAGGTTCGGACTTGGCTTCGGCAGGTATTATAACAGCTGCTCTCTCTTGTTCTTCAGATACCCTCACATTTGCAAAAATAAAATGTCAAAAAATTGCCCGAAACAGCTTAGTCTGCATTGGCTGGCTCACCTTTAACATAAGGACTGAACCCAAAACATTCCCAAACAGAGAAAGAAGCATTTTACTTTCTTAATAGTACTGTAAGCGACCATGTTTTCAGCTCAGCTGCCTATTTCACCAATAGAGACTGACCTCTGGTGGCATGACCTCTGAAAAACCAGCCACCAAACGGCAGCAATATTAATGTAATTCAGACAGCGCGTTACATTCTGATCCTTGCATGTCAGTGAAGTTGAAGCAAACCATTGAGACACTGAACTGCTAACATAAAGCATGGAGTATGCAAAAAATAGGCTTGACCATGTGTTTATTTTATATAGACTATCTATTTATCATATTACCAGAAAATATGCTATATATTATTATAGAGAGAAATAATACGGCCTATTTTGGGATAGAAGATGTGGCCGTATTGCCCAGCCCTGAGCAGACAAAATGATGCCAAAATCCCCTAAAGCTCCATTCTCTACCTCTTTTGTTCCACCTCTATATGTTCCCACTAGCTCGGACCATGGAAAATAACAAAATTATGCAAACGTCACATGAAGCACTTGTGTGCATTCAACTCAAATCAATGATTAAATGTCAGAGCTCAGCTTCAGTCGTAACGTTAAGGTCAGACGTGTGTCTCAGCAGTCTGTAACGCTCTTTAGACGGCTGCAGCTGATGCAGCACAGAATACAATCAGACAAGGAAAAGAAGTTAATATCAGTTCAGTGCTTCTGCAACAGGTTTTCTTGCTGCATGCACCACATACCTGCAACAAAACCTGAGGTCTACTCCAGATCTCATTCATTTAAATGAAGACTTTTGTCATCGCCTAAATTTGGGACTATTTTTTCAATATTAGAAATATATTAGTTAAGTGTGTGGTAATTCCCTCACAAAAGAAGACTTTTACTTATTCATTATATAAATACAATTATTTTCCTTCAGTATGCGAACACATATTGGGTGAGTAGTTAAATCTAAACATATATTTTATGCTTGACAAAGGAACTTTGTTAAAGGACTGTAGCACTAAATAGCACCCTTTAAAATGTTTCCTACTTCCAACTGACTACTGGTGTGAAATTAGTTCATGAGACTGCTGCTCGTTGACATTAATGGCTAGGACATTGGTAAATTGGCAAATAGAGTCAAAGACCCTGCAGGCTGAATAATCAGCAATGACTGTTTGCTGCCATCTATTAAAAAAGAAAGCCATATACAATCCAGTCGTATTGTAAAACCCCAAGGGGTCTCGCATGACACAGAGTAACATTCAATTATATACAATTAATCATCATCCTGCCACATAGATACATTTATGTATTTAATTCAAGTCAGTTGTTTCTTATCAGCATTAGAGAATGTCACAGTTTGGTGTGTCACATTATCAGCTTACATAACTGAATTCTGATATGCATGACACTAAACGCTACAAGTTGTATGGACACCGATCTAATCTCTGCATTGTGCGTCTTTCAGTGAAAGAGAGCAACAAATGGAGGGAAGACAGAAGGAATGTGTGTCCACTTTGTGTCCCTTACTATCTTTGCAGTGTTAAAATTGGGCTGATACTGACTCAAACAGCTGGACTGGCTCTCTGCAACAAATCAAATCAAAAAATCTACACAAAAGTACTTTATTTATCCCCAAGGGGAAATTCATTTAGTCTGTTGACTCTATAATTACACAGTCAATGGGGCTGATCTTTTCTATTCAATTCTATGATTAATAGTTGTTGTTGCGGCTGAATTTAAAATGTTTACACTTGAATCCAGATTCATTTTGAAGTCTTTTTATTTATCCACTGGTGGATGATTTATTATTTAACTCACAAATAACAACTGATTCATTTTCCATTCAAGCACTTTCCAGGTACTTGAGCCAAAAATGGCAAAACTCTTGAAGCTTTTATCATCAAATCTAAAAATGCAGCTGCAAGAAATGAAGTTTGCACAGTTTATACATTCCCAAAGCAACCAATGCATATTGACAATTTATTTTACCAGCTGTTATATTAACTTTAACTATTAACTAGACTTATTTAGATATTAGCTAGCTTAGCTTGACTGGTGTGAAACGGTAGAAGACTCCAAAAAAAATATGCCGACAGAATTGTTTCTTTTTATTTTCTTTTTGGTTTATGTTAGCTATTGCTTGAATGAAGATTATTTTGTCCCATTTCTACTTTGACCTTTTTGAGTCACACCCAATCAGTGGCCTTGGTTTATCAGAGACACTAGCAGCTCACCTCTTCTGACTCCTGCCGGGGAGATGATCTCACTGACCCTCTCGATGTGGGAGTCTAAAATATGAAAAGGACACAGAATGTAATAAATGAATGATATCCATGTAAAACCTCAAATTCTTTTTGTGGTGGGACTCTCACCCTCAAACAGAACTGACACACTACCAGAAAGCGACCTACAGACAGCTGGTTCACTGATCATTAAAGATCGCAGGAAAAAATTTGAACCATCAAGTTAAAAGACCCCTGGCTGCTTATGAAGAGCCAGCCCAGGTGGAAAAGAAATAAAGAAAATCAAAACAGCATTTCAGCATGTGTGATGTGAAAACCCTAAGCTGCTCTTTCTGCTCCAGAATACTAATTAGAAGTTCTAAGGTATAGTCTGTAACACGCCAGACCTGAGATATAATAAGCAGTGCAACAAATTGATTCCAAATCCAATTCCCCACTCGATGTGACATGTTATGTTATGTTTAGATTAACATCTTGGTCAAAGGACACCCGTGTGAAACATTTTAAGTTTTAAAATTCCAATTCACAAGCAACAATTGCCATTTCTTCTCTTACCAGTGGAATAAATCACCAAACAACATCTTTGAGACAACTATGACTACCACTTAGAAAGAATGGTCACACTAATTTCCCTTTTTGATTTCCACAGTATAGGGTCCTAGCATAGCAAACCCCAAAGTGTGGATGCTATGAAAAAACATAATAAAAGCAGAAGGCAATGATTTGCATACCGATAGATTGCATACTACAGCTCAATGATTGACTATTTTTTTATATTATTGTATTTCTTTTTACAATTATTCACTCTAAATTTGATTCTTTCGGTTCTTTCAGTTGCTTTTTTTTAAATGAATGAACAAAAAACATAAATATATATATAGAGAGAGAACAAAATGTCATGAATATAATTCATAAACTTTGGTGCACCAAGATGAAGGATAAACATTTTAAAATCACATCGTAGCTCTCTGGATCTTATGAGTCACACAACTAATGATTAGTGTAAATTTCACTGAATTGATCCGTAAAATGTCAGAAAACTGTTTTAAGATGCCCATCACAATTTCCCAGAGCCCAGCGTGATGTCATTTAATTGCTTCTTTTCTAGTTCAAACCCCAAATAAATATTAATCATACAAAAAACAACATCAAATCCTCAGAACAGAAAAGCCTGACCTGTATAATTTGTTTGGCTGTTTTATTTAAAAATGTGATTAAAAGTCGTCAGATTGTTTCAAGTAGTTCCTTTTTTTCCTTCTCTGATCTCACCTCTTTGTCTGCTTCAGACACCATGGTTACAAAGTTGTCAGGGAAGACACCCTCTCTGCCACCTATCTCCCCTCGCCACCACCCAGGCTCTCCCGTGTCCTGTTAGAGAAAAAATTATAAAAGTGTGCGGGTGGCAGTATTTCAGTCATCAATTTGTAATCTTTGCCTTGCTCGGTCTGTCTAATACGTCTGGTATTTCTTTTTCTTTGTCCGATGTGAAAATCGTTTCACTGATTTAAGGAGGAAGGAAGATGTGAAAATGTCTCTGCAGCAACATAACTTATAAAAACAACACTGCTGATCATTTTCCATGCACTTCTTAACAGTCTCCACCAGATGGTGGTAGCGTGTTAATATCGTCTTGGGAGGGTAAATGAGCAGTCATAGCAGTGACATACAGCAGGAGCTCAGGGCCAATTCTCCTGATTCCATTAGTCAACAGAAAGATGTGACAATAACAAAATACTTGTATACAAAAAACGATATTTGTAAATGCCTTAACAAATAAAACAGAAGTCATGCAATGTGTTCAATGACTTGTAACAGTGCTTACACTGTAAATGTACTATTTTAAAATGAGTTTTGGTTTTAGAATAATCCCTTATGGTCAGCGCATATATTTTCTGTTAATTCATCTTGAAACAATCCTCATGATAAATATAAAATATGACTTCTAATACAGAATTTAAGCATAGTTTAACCCATAGTATCTGTCAGTTTACAGAGCTGTGAATAATGAAGCCTAAACTGTCTATTTTTTTTTAATCATTAGATTACGGATTAATAAAGGAAGTAAGACACAAAGATGAGGTTCTTGTTCAAAGTCCAAATTGTGTTCCATGTTCCTGTTATAACATCAGTAACTGCTGACTCTGTTAGCTGATAGGGGTCACAGGTAATTAACAACTGATTCAGTTACATAGCAAAGGCAATCCCGCAATTTCCTCGGCTAAAAAACAAGTCTTACTTAATCTGTTGCGGTCCACGTTTGGACCTATGCATTGCAAAACATCATGCTTTCTCATTTTCTTGCTGTGATTTTATTGAATGCGGATGCCTCAGAAAAGATGAGCAATCACAAATAAACAACCAATCCAGCAGGTTAGTTCAAATAATATAGCCTACTTTTATATATTTTTTGTTGTTTTGTTTTGTCATTTAATTCCACAACCTAACGACTGTGTGCAGCAGTGACAACTTACCTTGCTCAGGATGTGGATGATGTCGCCCTCTCTCAAGCTCAGCTCGTCCTCATTTGTAGACTCAAAAGCAAATGTGACCTTGCAGCAATCTTTTGCTGAGGAAACAGAAATAATGAGGCCTTAACATGGATTCATAGGCCAAAGCAAACAGGAAATGCTAGCAGTACACATGCACAGCTAGTTATTATTCATGTAAGCAGACACACAGGCACAAAGGTCTTATAACGTCTGTGAGTCGACACATTTGCTGGGATATAAACATCCTATCATGACTCCTGAACACATAAGAGAAAGCAATTAACTTATTTAGGTTACCTCTTTTCAAATAACTGTTTTCAGTGCTTTGCAAACAGTCGTTTATCGAAACTACACAGTGGAACTGTAACTAATGACAGATGCAAATAATGGTAACAATATGCCAACTTCAGCAGTAAACAGGACGGACAGAAGTAACGTTTTTCCCTCACACTGACAAGGAACTGCCGACAGTTAATACATCTCCACATGTGAAAACATCCTTTTCATCACTTTGATAGAGTTTTACCTTTAGATTTGCTGTCTCCGTCGGTTCTTTGCGAGTCTGTCATGTTGGGATGGGCGGGCTTTGCAGCAGATGGTAATGATGGGATTGGCTAAAATGAAGCAAACCATACAGATGGAAATGATTTATTGCATATGAGTGGATATGTGGCTTCATGTGGAGGAGTCCTGTCTGTGACAGTTTGTGTCTGAACCAAATGGGAGGTCTGATCATGACTCCGTGCTATTAAGTATACACGTGTATGAATGGGGTTAATTTAGAGGTTCAGTCATTTTCAACATGGACCCTTGTTACCATGTTTTTGTGTCAATGTGACTAAAGGAAACAGCTATTTTTAAGTATTGAGCAAAATGGACTGCAATGTAATTCTCCAGCACAAATATTCTATGCAGATTTTTTCAGTGAAGAATGCATTTATATGTTGCACATAATACTAGCTTACTGGCTGATTGTTTTAGCTGTTATCCGGCTTTGCTTTCGTGGACCTCATTTACTGGTATCTTACAAAATTATTCTTAAGAAACGTCTTCCTTAGATTAGTTTATTTATTTTAAAAAGCCATTTTGCTTTGTAAAATAATATAAAAAAATATACTATAAATAATAGTAATATTGTTATCAAAATACCATATGATTCAACTGTATAATTTAAGATAATGCATTAACCAATTATTTATTATTTAAATATAAGCACTCAAGTTTGCTCTTTCGTGAGTGTAGATTTTGCTCTTACCAAAAACAAAACCCAAATAAGAAGCATAAGTAAATAATATAATCTTCATGAAATCTGCAGAAATGGGTTTTAAAAAGATATTTCTTCTTATGAACGGTTGGTGAATGAGGCCCCCAATGTAACTCTTTGTCCGGCAGTAGTAATTCCTGTCAAAATAGTAACTGACTCATTGTTGTGCAAGGTGTATGGACTGGAGTTTTAGGATCCATGAAATGAAACTTTTCTATCTTTCAACACACTGTTTGTTGAAATAAACTGATAATGGTCAATTGTCTGGCCTGACTTCAGCGCTGCTGCTCAATACTAGACACATTCTAAAAATGTTTGTCCCCATCAATGCTTTTGACACAAAAACACGAGAAATTTGGGTTCAGGTTGAAAGATTGCACAAGATATGGACACAAAGACTAATTAATGAAAGGAAGTAAAACAGTGAAACACAAAGGGCCTGCAGCTTCACAAGTAAG
>CAFUXE010000457.1:544408-590449 GCA_903364295.1 Serranus cabrilla
ATGAGAGAAAAAGCAACAGAATAAGAGTACAGTGCATAACAATGAGATGCAATCTGCTACGGAGGCAGACCTGTTTAAACTCATAATGTGTATTTAATACATTTATTACAAAGCTTGACAGCTACTTGTAACTTTACAGACAGATTATTAATACAAAACACAAGATCATCTAACCTATTATTAACATATATATATGTTATATGTATATATATTTTACTTTCTTCAGTTTTTCTTTAGAAAGTTTGGAGTAATAGGCCAACTTCCTGTAGGCTTACTACATCTGTAGTGATACTGTCAACATTCTTAGTCAGGGTTACTCGCTATCAAAAACACTGGTGAAAAATCATATACAGCTACATCACCAACGAAAGGAAGCAGGAAGAAGACAACTTCTCTGATGATAGTAACGCTGTTGGGAGCAAAGTTCAACTGCCAGCAGGCTCCTTAGAGGATTAACTATCCAAGCTCAGTGACTGGACAGGCTGTTTAGCAGATTACCTATCTCACTACGTAGGATTATAGAATGGGGAAAAACAGGAGAGAGATGAGAGAGAAGTGAGGGTCGAAGAAAGAAGGCAAGAGAGATGAGAAGATAAGCAAAGTGCACCGTAGTGACTCATTTCACAGTGAACTATAGCTGTGTTAATATCTTGCACCGCAAAAAATATTTCACAGTAGAGTGCTTAGGTGCATCAGGTGTACTACTAAGTCGTAACAAGAGATGATGAGTCTACCAAAACCACTGATGCTGTTCTTTAGTCTACTGCTGGTAACTAACTGTGTAAAACAATTAGTTTCCTAATTTAGATTTTAAATGGAATTTTTACAGCAAGGATGTTGATCTGCAGCATTTTAGAACCTGGTTTAAATTTAGCATTAGAAGCCAGTCACACCACAATTCACAGCATGCCAGCTACATTCAACTCTGAATTCAATGAACTTAAATGAAAGTGTCAGGATTGCTGATTCACTAAAGAATGCCAAGTAAATCCAGGCACCTAGAAACATATGCTTTGACCTTTGTAATCGTTTCATTATATGCTAAATCAATGCAAATGGATGATGTTTTAAAACAATACTGCTTACTGAAGTTTTCTCTCTCAGTTAGTTGTGGGAAGGACCAAAAACGTTGTTTTATTGTCTTTGTGTGCAGAGCAGTTGAGCAAGAACATTAAGACACCTACACGACCAACAAGTCAATGTTGTGACATTGTTGTTGTAACACTCTAACCCTAACCTAACCCTAAAATGACAGGGTAGCCTGAGAAGCTATGGACTATAAGTGCATGATGCTTAGTATTTTAATAAATACATTTTCACATTAATTAATCCACCACTGGGAGCAAATAATCACAACAGAGTCTCCTGCGGGATAGAAAGCTTTTTACTTGTTTCTAAAGTAAAGCTAGTTGCTAAGTGTTGCTTATTAGCAGCCATCAGCTAGCTTACTCAGTTAGTCATACTGAGAACGGGGGTGTGTGTACAATTATAGTGCAACAAGTGTATTTTTTAAATAACATGTGCATTTATCTCGGTGCCAGCCCAGAATTTCACAGATGATGCATCCCTAGTTTATTCAATATAGAGTGTCCCAAAGTTTTCCTTGTGGGGTCATAAAAATGCTCATTCCAAAATCTTCACTGTGGATGACAATCACAAGGATGTGTTGTTCTAACTTTGATCACGGAAACACCAAAAGGTTTCTGAAAATCAGCCCAGGATTCATTATTCCAGCATCAAATAGCACTACCCCATGCTTTCAGTGCAGTGTCATCAGTAGCTTGTAGAACAAAGGCAGAAACACAGGCTAAATTTAGTGCCGCTTTTATATGGCCCTCAGTTGTTCCATCAAATCTGATCATTAAAGGCTGGACAAAAACCTCAAACTGTTTATGATTACTTAGCTCACCTCCCATCCACCCATCCATTCAGAAGCAACATAACCGCATGTTAAGCAGCCTCTTCATGTCTGCACAGACACATAGGGTTGTTTACACATGAGTTTAAAGTAATTTACAAGTACACAAACTGTGAGATTGTCAAACAAAGAGCTGTTGTTACAGCAACCTCAGATATATTTTGCAACAGGATTTCTGTCTTCATACAAAGCCAGACCCACCGATGTTAGCCAAAATTAAATAGGAGCCTTTCTGAACATCTTTTAGTCTGGTAAACCTGCTGTCATGTGTCATATTGTGCAGATATTCTACAAACAGATGTGTTGACAACTTCTGCCGGACTGGTGGAGCTCCAGATTTACTATTTATTTTTTCTGCAAAAACATTCACACAAATAATCTTCAATATCTTCAATTGCTTTTCAACCAAGCATGCAGCAACCCAGATGTGACTCGAAGAAACCAGTCACTGGATATCACTATGGTCAGATAATGCAAGCAGCTTCAACAGAATTATGTCCAATAGAACAACAGCATTTGAAAGAGCATTGTTACCTAAACTAAACATATATACAGTATACTGTGTTCCTCTCACCTTAACAAAGTTGTCTGGGAAGAGGCCCCTTTTCCCGTTGAGGTCTCCCTCCATCCAGCCATCCTCCTCTATATACTGCACGTTCTTGATGATGTCGCCCGGTCGCAGGGTCAGCTCGTCATCATGGAGTGCTTCGTACTCATACTCCACCACAACCTCTACGAGACAGGATGGGGGAGGAAATAGACGGAGGACAAGAAAAGGAAAGGGGGTAGGAAGGAGGGGAAGCCGATACAAGAGGTGATGGAGCACAGAAAAGGGAAAACAAAGAGGAGAAAAGAGAAGAAAGGGAAAGTTGCAGGAAGAGCATAAGGGTAAGAGTGAGAAGATGAGGAAGTTTAGGGGAAGAGGGTTTGAAGGAAGTGAAAAGAGAAACAAGAAGAAACAGAATTTAACAACATATAAAAACAATAGCAACAATTGAACAAATGTCAGTTTCATATTGTGTATTGTCAAATGTACCAAACATTACAATACGAGTAACTTAAGGCTGTACAAAGAAATTACCGCACACATTCCAGAACTTAATGTCCTGTGTCCCATCAACATCTGCCTGTGAAATAACTTTTTGGTTCCAACCAAAACTCGAAATATTTTAAATAAAATGTTTTTTTCATGTGCTTCCTATGAAATTGTGTCATGGTGAAATTATATACTATACATCAACCTTTAAACTATATTACCCAGAATACAACAGTGAATATAGCTCAGGACAGGACATCTTTGCGTAATAATGGTGGAGAATAATGAGATCAATCTGGAAACCAAATGTTGTGATACTGAAGCCTGATACGATACTCCCACACTGAGCTGAAACGAAACGAGTGTGTACAAATAAAGGTTAAGTTGTTGTTCTGCTTTTGGCTGTAGATTATAGAATGTGGTGTTTTACAGCAGGGTGAGGCTCAGCCTCTTCAGCTTAGAGTGAAGGAGGCCCAAACAGCTGATAGTTGGAGAGTTGACAGCAAAGTTAAACATAAAAACAAAGAAGCGGATCAGGCTCAATATAGCTCAATAGCTGATACCGATTAGTTCAGAAAGCCCTGATCAGCCTTTATACTATTTGATCAGCGTTAGACTTCTCCATTTCATTTTGATGGAGAGGTTCATTAAAATTCCATCATAATCTGTTATCAGTGTTTCCTCTAAGTTTACAACTTTTGGGGGGACACAAACACAAAAACTACACAATAGATAATTAATATGCACACTGCAGCAGCTGGACAGGAGTGCGACTTACTTAATTACCTGTCAAAACGCAGTTAGTGTTTTCATCATTGTCCGTCAATGATGAAAAATATCCTCTGATTGGAATATGCCTAGCTGTGACATATCTCATGCTAACATGAGCCATGAAACCAAAGGTATCTTTACAAAAGCCTCGGAACAGGAATATTTATTCAACATAACAGAAAAATCCTTCTTCTTGATTGTGAAACTACTGTGTGATCTACAGGAAAAAAACATAGAAAATGATTGAGAATAGGAGCCACGATAAGCAAACATACCAAGTAATTATAATGTTTAGCAAAACAGTGGTATTATAGTTGCCATAATCATGCATTCCTATCTTCTGATTTTTTGTTTCCTGGCTGTTTGTCAAACAGGTCTCAAAACAAAAAACAATCTACACATACGACAGATGAGGAAACAGGTATTTAAGTATTTATATATTCAACATATCTTCTATATATGTGATCACAAGAACAACAAACAGTGAGTGAAAGAGGCGAGGGAGTTTGACAGGTTGCCTGTCTGCTTCCAGTGCAGCAGGTTGAGCAGCCTCTAAAAATAAGCGGGCTGCAGAGGACTAACTGGTAGTGAGGTATTCCACAACGTGGTATGGTGCTTTAAACTATGACTCACAGCAGAGAGACTCAACAGCCATGGCTGGCTCACGCCAAGCACAGCCACAACAAAAACATGAAGGGTGCACTCACTGCGTCAATCTAACTCTGACACACACACACACACACACACACCTGAGCAGAGTCACTGAGCTGAACTGAACTGAAGGAGTGGATCAACCTTGCGTGCTTTGGACACAAACTGCACAACACAATCACATAGTTACATCTATTTGTCCAAGTAGTGCTTTAAAAAAGTATGATTATTTAGATCATGAAGCCATACTTAACATTCTTAATTTGTTAATTTGGATGTATAAAAGCTGATGTCAAGAATCATCAAGTTTTTTATTTTTCCTTTTATTTGAATAAAACCATGCAAAGCGCAAACAAACAAGACTTTAATTTTTTTAAAAACAATGAAGGGGACTTATGTCAGCATCGAATGGAGAGTCCATGTAGGTCTAGCATCTCACAGCACAGCAACTATAACATGTTGCTATAGTTCCCCCTCACTTTCATATAAGCACAATCTCAAGACCGCCAAAGTGCTGAATGGCAATGAATTGTGTGATATCCTGCACATCCCGTTTGTTCATCTTTATCATTTTTTATTGAAGTGACTTGCAGTTTCTGCACAGATCCACAGTTGCATCCACCACTGTCCAGCTTATTTTTACCGAGCAGGTCTTTTTAGATAAGATAGGGCCTTGGCCTATATTTTTTTCTTCTTTATAATTGCTATTGACAGAGATGTTCATTCTGCAGGGACGTTCTTAATAAATTAGAAAGGTTTCGTTTCCCCATGTATGTGGTTACCATTATCACGATATGAAATTACATAGCCCCAGGTATAACCCAGGCAATTTTTTAAGATGGTCCCACAACTCCAAAATATACACCTTTACTGCCTCTTTAATGATTTCTAACTGTTTGCAGAACTTCATGAAGTTTGGCAGCTGGGTCTTTGCATTCTAGTGTTTTGCAGCTGCAAAACTGAAACTGTGCAGCATGCTGCTTAAACATGCGATTCTGAAACAGTGACTTACCCTTTGGACTTGCAGGGTTTCCCCTATATTCATTTGGCAACAATGCACTGTTGCTACATAAAATATGAGCACCGCCGCTGGAATTTAACAGGATCATTGATATCATCTGCTTGTGTACAGCCGAAATACATGAGGCACGGACACGGTGCGATCACAGCACGTCTGCAGCCGCATTCCTGCATCAGAACGTGTCAATAATACAGAACAGAAGCTAGATGAGGAGATAAGGTAAACAGGCATGTGCTAATGACATGCTAATGTGTATCAGATTCAGTATTTTTGTGGTTTTAGCTAAGCTAAACCAGAGAATATTCAATTAAAGCAGATCACTGTTGCTGTTTTAGTGTCACATAGCCCTGGTGTGCAGTGTGTGGCGTGAGATGTACTGGACTGTTTAAATATAGCCTATTGGATGCTCCATTGCTTGTCACTAACCGGTCATATGGTAATTTTTGAGGCAGTTTGGCTCATGGTTTCTGAATAATTTGTCATGTTGTTAACACATCAGTTATAATTTAGTTTAATGAAAACTCAACTAACAGCAGACAGTCAGTAATACTATAATTAAGCTCATAAAGAAGTCAGTTCTAAGCAGTGCACTGTAACCAGTGGTTTAGACACATAAAGCACAGAAAAAACATAACACAAGCTGAGCAATACACAAATAAACAACTCAGTCAAAGCCCCAGACAATCATTTGGGCCTATCTGACCATGTAACCACAGGAAGAGATCTGCTGTAGTAAACAAAACGAGAGCCAACGCTGACGGACAGAGACATGCTTTGCTGAGTTAAGGGGCATCTTTCAGATGATTGGCTGTGGAGCAAAGGGACTTTCTGCTACCAAACAGATTACAGTACCTCAGCGACCGCACAAACACACCCTGGCTGAAGAATGCAGGCCAGTCATCTCATTATCACTTAAATCACCTCTAAACACAGCTGTGCACTTACTTTATGACATGTTTGGGAGATTGCCAACTGAACCTTATCTTTAAAACATCAATAATATAGTTTTACCAAAATATACTATGTTATAGTCTACTTGACAGGGTGTATGCATGTTACATATAGACTAAAAAGTAATCCCTCTCAGTTAACACTTATGACCCACTGGAAATATGTCAGTATCTACAGAGACCAGGCCCCATGCCTGTATTGTCTGTATTGATTAACAGTCTATAAGTAGCAGCTAGGCTACATTACTGACTCTGTCTCTATCGTGTGCTCAGCATTTTTTAAGGATGCATTTAGAGCAAACCATCATATACCTTCCCAGTACACCTCTTTCGAAGACCTGTCCCCACTCTGCCAGTAATACCCTTCCAGGTGTTCCAGGCTCTGTAATATCCTTAGGCATCCGAGTAAAAGGTGCATCACTTGCGCGTCTCAGGGATCAAATGGATTCCATGCTATTAAATGTATCAATCCCCACATACATGAGACCCCCAGGTTTTTTTATAGTTTTTAGTGAAGTTTTTTTTTGCATAGACAACTGTTTAAATCATACAAATGTCCCGCTGTATATGTAATGAACACTCCCAGTTGGTTTCTGTTGAAATCAACATGAAAACTATTCAATACATCAGCAATTTCAGTGAATTTCTGCTGTCAGTCACCCTGGTGAAGGCTGGTTAGCCAGCAAGTGTCCACTCAGCTCTGAGATGCTGCGGACAAACAGCCAGACCAGAAGCATTGATTAATCAATTACCATGTGGTAAATATGTTCAAAAAACATACACAGCAGGATATCTGTGTGATTTAAACAGCTGTCTATGCAGGAAACACTTCACTACATGCGATGAAAAACTGTGTCAGTGGGGATTGCACAATAGAACATATATGTGCCACTCACGTCTCGCCGCCAGTGGGGATTCCCAATAAGTTTTCCATGTTGCCATTTCACTAGCTTAGTATAATGTATGTCCCCTAACCCCCATCTGCTCCAAGGCATCTCACACAACCACAATTGGACAAAATGAAAAAAGGACGCAATCACCCAACCTTAATTTAATGATGCATCTAAATGCGGGCTGCATTCATTTATGACCAGGGAGTTGTCATTTTGACTGTAAATGCTCTGGCAGCTAACATTATGGATGGTTGCACACATTAATACTATAGCTAGTTTGTGCAGTGATTTAAACAGGACTCACGTAATGTTATTACGACATGACATTGCATCAAGTTACAGAAGGGTTCATGTGATGCGCTGCAGTAAGTCAGGCTGCCCAGCTGGACTGAGCACATTTTCACTGACAGCCAAAGCAGAGATCACCATTTATGACAGGTTACAGTTAATGTGCAGTTGTACAAGTAAGAGGTTACCACAGTACTCACTATGGTCTGCTCACCTCCACAAACAACCTGAATTGATTCTAAATGAAAAAAAATTTAGGGGATTGGCCTGACTGAGTTTTGTTTCTTAAAAGATTTTTTATTAGCTGAGCTTAGGTGATAAGAATACACATATATGAACTCTTAAGGTCAATTCTCTAGCAGTCAGACATTTTTCCCACAAACTCTGGCTGCGACTACTGAATGAGTGATGGGTGTTGGCCTGTGAAATACCAGCAGTGGTGCAGTGGACAAAGTCTTCTTAGTTTGTTCCTCAGAGGAAATGCCTTTCTAAATACATTAAACGCAGCCAAAAACAGTCAGCGTACAGGTGGTGTGTGTGTGTGTGTGCCTGTGCGTGTAGGAGCAAACTTCCTGCCAGTTCACTGCAGTCAGGCAGCAGCCAGGGGATTCTGGCCTAAATAGTTCAATTGGCTTGTGAAGTGGCACAGAGGGCAGAACTGAGACTTGTCATCAGAAAGCGGCTAATGTTGGAGAATTGCTTTGTTTATCTAGTGCTACCCACTGTCTCACTGCTAGCTACATTGCCTGTGATATTCTGTCTGGTTATTAGTGATTTTCAGTCAAAGTGAGGGCATTACATGTACACTGGAAACCGGAAAAACAGTGATCATGGTTATAATGATCAACTGCTTATATGGATCAAAACACCCTGAAAATAATGATATCTTTTCAAATGTTGTTTTAATCATTTTCTTATAGTAATCACATAGTTTGCTTGGGCTAGTGTTAGTTTGTGGATTTTTCATACATGACAAAATATAGAATAACATTTAAAACTATGGTAATTCAGATGTATTTGTTTATTTTTTAAATATTACAGTCTTTGCCTTGTGGCTGTTTGACCCAAACAGACATGATCACTATAAGCATCTGATTGGTGCAGTGGTATGAGAGATAGCTGCAGACCACTCATGCATGCCCCCAACCAAACGCATGATCCACCTAGCAGAGATCACAAAACAAAAACAACATCATAGGACCCATCAGCACCCACAACCACACTGTTACAGTTGGTTAGTTGTCCTGCAATAATTGCAGAAATGGTTGAAAAAGCTAAGAGCCAAAGGCGCTATGGCAAAAAACTAGATGGTGTGCTGTCAAGCAGATAATGAGAGTCGAGCAAGAGTCAAAAGTTTGTACAAAATTGAGATGATATACAAAACCAAGGGAAGAGCGGATGCATAATACTTTGTGACATTACTGAAGACTCTTCAGAGCCATTCAATAGTATCATCAGACCCCCACAACTCCAGCAGCCTCTCCTACATTAATTAATAGAAATGTTTCCATTCACTCACCTAAACACTGTTTGACTGAATGATACAGAGATAAAGAACAGTGTCTAGCTCTTACAATGTGCAGTGAGATTTTCTATTGCAAATCCACGAAGAGCCTGATACAAACCACACTGTCAACTTACTTCCTGATGGACTATTTAGCACTGCCCTCAGGGTCAAGGACCACCAGGAATGAAGGGGAAAAAACATAAGTTTAACATTTCTGATGTGGAGGTTAAAGGAGTCATGAGAGATAACGACGGAAAGGAGTGAAAGAGAGAAAAGACACACACACACACAAACACACACTCTGAAACCTGCCATCTTTCTCATTAACACTAGCAGGACACCTAGGCTTTGGGGAGTGGTGACTGAGAATTCCTGACATATTTTCTGCAGTTGAAACACAGGGGTAGAAGAGTGAGCAGCAGATGATCAAAAGCTGAAGAGGTCACTCCACAGCAGGCTTCTGATAAGTTCATATATCAGCAAATGAACGGACAATTGACCATTTTTTAAATCTATGTCTATATTAAGGTGATCTTAACTAACTTATCCTAGTGTGACAGACTTGGCATGTCTGTCCACTGAGCCCCTTCAATTTCCATTTTTAAATACTTAATTCAGGTAGGGATTCCTTATATCGAGCTTCCCTGACTTCCCAGTCACTCAGGGGCTGCCGAGATATTAGCTTAAGGTGCTACATTAGGTTAGCCAGCACCAACTTCTGGGGACTGGCTACTTACAGCAGCTTACATCCATGATACAGGGCCACAGTTCAAATTCATTAAGCTTCGCCTCCAACAAACCAGCAAATGCACTACACTACACTAATAGTAGCTGAACATTTCAAATACTGAGCAGGAGAGGGAGAGAGAAAAGCAAGAGTAGCTGAATAACATTTAAACACGAAACATGAAAAACTGCGGGAAAAAAATGATAAAAGAGCAAGGAGTGATAAGTGCTCAAGCGGAACAATCATAGGTTAAATGTAAATGGGACAATCAGCCGCTGCAGTAAAGAAAAGGACAAAATTAGCTTCTGCAATCGGAAGTCAAGCAGGACACCAGACGGTAAGACCTTGTAGTCAGTTTCATTGATTATAGTGTGACATTATTAATAGTAGATTAATTACTTTATTAATCCCACAATGTGGAAATTCCTCTGCATTTAACCCATCCTTATTTACACACAAGGGAACACACCATGCCAGGAGCAGTGGGCTGCACATTTTTGTGCGCCGGGGAGCTGTGTGGGGGGGTTAGGTGCCTTGCTCCTTGACCAGTCAGTCCTGGGATTAGGACGTCCCTCTGACTGCAAGCCCGATTCCTAACCTCTAGACCACAGACCATCCACCAATGTGTTCAGTGGAGCCTGTTTAAGTAATCATTAAGTAAGTAATTAAGTAATCATCATTAAGTAACAATAATTAACCAGATAAGTAACCAGGCGGGATTGTTTTGTTTTTTTTAAAACTACAATTAGACGATGTAACAATTTAGTCTGATTGTCTGGCAGATGCATTCTTCAATTTGTACGATGGGCTGCCTTCATTATAAAATGTGCATGAACTCCCAAGAAATACAGTAAAGAATTTAAATCAATTCTGTCAATTTCAAGATATCTGAACTGGCATAACAACATTCAGGTCTATAAGGACATTGTTTCCTGTATATTTCAATCGAAATTGAATATTTAGTATAACATCTGTAGTATATTAGATTAACATAGAGAATATAATGCCTATATGCAGCTGTGTTTTTGAACCTCTGTGTATCCGTATTGTCTCTTCAGCATACCTCTGTCATGCCCATTCTTGTTCTGTGTTCTTATCAGATAACATTTAATCTTCCTCACTACACTTTAAATTTGCTAAACTCAAACAGTGGTTAGGAGTTAAATTAATAGTGAGAATGTGAGAATTTTAGTCCAACTAGACGTATTTGCAAAGTTTTTTGACTCAATTTGATCATTTTAAGATTTTCTAGTCTTCCTCTCAAACTGAGAGTCACAGCACACTTTGATGTCACTTCCTGTCTGTGTGCTGGGTCCAGGTTCAGCAGGAGGAAAGAAACTTCCAGGTTATTGTTTTCTTCTCCTCGCACACTGCTTCCAGGTAAAGAGTTCGTACAATATGAGTCTTATATAAGCCAGTGACAGACAGGAGGATGTAACGGGGGAGGGAGAGGGGGGGGGAGAGGAAGGAAGGAAGAGAAAGAAAAGGGGGGGAAATACTCAAGGCCACGCAGGCAAGCTGACTGCCAGGCAGACAGTCTAAATCAGTGTGCTCTCTGTGCTTCTCTCAGTCACTCACACACAATCAGCAAAGAGGAAACTCATAACTGCATTCCTTCCAACTGATCTGTGAGGTAGCTGATATGAAGGGCAAAGTTTACCCAATAGAAATCAGGTGAGAGAGAAAGTTGTTGCTGTTCTAAAAGAAACCCTCAACTCTCCTGTTCACCCTTATTTATCCACAGCAGTGAGTAACAACTGTGAGCCCTGACGCTTTACACACACCTGGAAGCTACATTTGGGCAACAAGAAAAATGTAACACACTTTGAATAGTGACTATCACTGTTATTTAAGTTATTAAACCTTTCCCATTTGACAATTTGCACAACTAACAGATCTATGAGCAAACAAAAGGCCAACAGCCGTGTACAAACAATGGCAATGTCCATCACGTCAAAGACAGGAAGTAAGAGCGGAGACATAAATATTGCTGCACATTATAGAGGTTATAGTTGAAACAAACAGATCAGACTGTGGCGGTGTGAGCACAGAGTATGTAAATAAGCTTTATGAAAGTAATATTATGTACTATCTTTAGCTTGTTTTGTGGTGCAATCTGCAATTCAAATGTAGCTCCATCAAATTCAAAACACAAGATTGAAAGCTTGAATAAAAGTATAAAAATGGCCAATACATGCATGTGAGAAAAGTCTTGAGAAGATATCTAAAAGAACATATTAATCTGGTGAAAATAAATTCTGTGTTAATTCTGCTTTCAACATTTAAGGTGTCCAAACAGAAAACACTACTTTACCCCCAGTCTGAGGTCAGCCCTCAAGTCCACAAGCAGGGCCCTATCCAGGTCATATAGGATAAGTAATATACACAGAGTCATAACAAGAGCCAGTAATAATGATCATTTCATTGTAATTCATGAGGTTAAAATGGTCTAAAATGTATACTTTAGTAATGTATAAATGAAAAAACACACAACTATGCTTTAAGGTCTGTGTCATGACATCACTTTGTGGTTTTAGCTGTTGTTGATTGTAACCTGGGTTTTGTTTGGGTTCAGATATTGATGGAAGCTACTGTTTTTTGGCCGAGCGTTGGACATGTAATTTTATTTCAAGATTCAATTAAACATTTTAAAATGAAGAAAAGCTGTCCTGTTTCGACATTTGCTTTTGAAATGGTGTCAGTTCAATCCAAAAAGTGGTACAGTTGAAGAATGCGATGGACTGCCACTCTGTAGGAAATATGGCAAAATCTTCTATCCTGATGTACATAATATCACATACCAATCACAGCATAGGACAGAGCTGGATGTTGTGATGGTTTGTAATGTACGACGGTAGAAATGTGTCTGCCATTAGAGATTTGGAAATAACTTTTCTACCACAGCAGCTGTTCACAAGTGATCTGGAGATCTCACACAATCTTGTTATTCAAATGCAGTCTTGTGACACTGCATGGTTTTGTGATCTTGTGAATCCAGCTGCCTGTCTGATGTCACCCACTCAAGTGAAGTTGCAAATACAGAGCAGAAGGCTGCATCCTGTTAACCTTAAAATCTGTTTGTTTTTTTAAAATTCAGAATTAGCAACCCTCACTTTTCATCCACGCAAACCGGCAGAACTCACTGGACGGCCTCGGAAAGGAACTAAGTCTGAGCTGTGTGGTGCACCATGTGTTGACTGAGAGTGCATGCAGGGGACAGCACTAGAGTGAGCAGCATCAGGAAGCAGGTCTTGGTTTAGATGAGATGTGAAAAATAAATTAAAGTTGTTGTGACATGTAAGACTCAGTTTATCAACAAACAGCTGATTTTCTACAAAACACATTTGAGGACCACTTCTGAGTTCACGCAAAATGGCATTAAGTGTAATGAAAAATATGTCACAACCAAGATAAAGTTCCTTTTATATATTAAACAGTCTAGATAGACTGACCTTCACTTGTTAAATTTAAACCAGGGTGGGAAATTAACACAAACCACATGCTGGTAAATATTGGTTGAGGCCAGTTTGGTTAATATTCAATCACATATTCTGGCACATGCCCAGTCTTTGTTTCCATGGTTCTATGGAATTCTGCAGTGAATGGGAAGTAAATGTGGCATCCTGTTGGCCTAAGGGTTTAAAAAGTTGTCCATGTAATCACAACTTCCCCAGCTCAACACTCACTGGGGACCTTTGTTGTCATCTCTGCTGTTGTTCCCATAATTTATTTTCTCTTCTGTTCTACCCGCTATCAAAATAAAAGTGAAAATGCAATACGAGACTAAAGAACAACCACTTCATGCAACAAAAAGAAAACACTAAGTATGTGAATTTGAGTCGATCAACCAGTAGCAGGAGGCATGCAGCCTCAGTTCAGAAGTTCAGAGAAAGACACAGAATTTGGGGGGGCTCATACATACACACACATAGCTCAGACATGTTCAAACACAGCTCAGAGATGAGCCACCCGAGAAAAGGCATTCCAAAGAAGAGTACAACGCAATGTATGTTAAGCTATTGTCCTATGTATGGACACTAGGTTAACATAATTTAGGTTAAAAGTTAAATGTCTAAACTGCTAGTCTGATATTTTAGTGAAACCAAGAGAGCTCAGACATTTGTGGGTTTATATTCTTAGGAACTCTCAAGCTTTTGATCGATTACTTTCTGTAATGTTTTCATTATTCTCTTTGCTAGCTAAGTGCAGTGTTAATTTCATGTCACCTCGGCCTCCCTGTGCTGGATCACTGTAGAATCTAATACTAACTAAAAGTATCAGACTTGATGCAAAGCAGTTTTAGTTTTCAGCATGTCTAAACTATTCCTTAAATGTTCATGTGGCAGCAGGTTTTGATTCCAACCCAGAAAAGGGTGGCTGAGGGAATATGTTATATCTGTAAAGTTACCGAGCTGTACCTTTACATTAGTAATGCCTCTGAAAGCAACCGTGCAGTTACAGTAGCTGCTAAACCATGTGGTCCTATTGTGTTGCCATGGGAAACTACATGCATTCAGTAGGTTATGTAGAAAATCTGAGCAACAATATTGTTGTGCTTGATTTGGACACGCTGGCTCTAAAATAAGCATACATGTTAAACTTGCTTTGTGGTACTGCCCTTGGGCTTGACAAATTCCATCAAGTGATATTCTCTGAAAACAGTTAATTAGTCAAAATAGCTGTTCTTTTGATTGAATTGATTTAAACAAAAAACAGCAGTCACAGAGCTCTTTATGGAACGGACAAGACATGCCTATTTTATGTACATATCTAGAATGTAGCAAAGCACTACAAAAGAAAAGCACCATCTGCAACCTTACACATCTGAAGGCTGAGTAAGGCTGGCTTAAAACCTGTTTTACAACATAGCAAAGTTCTTGAACAAGTCCTACTGCACACAACCACACAAACCACAAACAGCACATCTAGTGAGATGCAGTAGGCAGGTTTCATAAGACAGTACAGTCGTTTGCAATTCACAGAAAGATCACAGTGTTTCCTCTACAATCAGTCAGCATGACCATCACAACAACCACCTTATATGTGACAAGGTTGCAACAAGCATCGCCCATTCCTGGTGTCTATGCTAAGTGTATTTTAGGTTTGGCAGTGAAATAACCTGATTATATGTTATTGGCATAGAAAAAAGTGAATCCATAACGTTGAAAATTTGGTATTTTGGACATTTTGTAAGGTCAGCAAATGAGGTTCGGGGGCCACATCAAAAATGGACCCTCTGTCTATTTTAGTCCAGTGAAGACAGCAAAGCATTACATGCATTTCAGTGTGGGAACTTACAGTAAGACTCACTGCCATAGCAATAATGCATGTCAGGTCACACAGTATGTGCAGTGAAATTTACACAGACCTAGAGCAAATATCAAAAGGTACGTTTATCTAATAACGTTACCATCAAAGAAAATGAACTCCAAGTCTCGAGTTTCCGGTCTGTTTACTTCTTTTGACACATTAAACGTCAAAGAGACCCAACTTTGGATTACAGAGCGTCGCCTGGCGAGAATAAAGTGGAAATTTCAAGCAGCAAAGTTGAAGCAGTTTCAGGGCATAAAGTGGTTTTGCAGAGGCCATGCTGACATCAGCTTTGAGGTAGCTCATGTTAACATTAGCTAGACATGCAGCCAAATCCAAGGATGAAGGTGGCGTTATCCAGTTAACCACACAGCTAGCTGGCTAGGCTAACCAGCTAGCTTATTGGCTTGCTAACTTTAACTCCCCGCTGGCACAACCAAATAGCATGATTTATGCCACTGACATTTGGTTCAATGCATGAAGTGTGTTCGACTTGCTTTGTATGTACAGTCGAAAAGAAGGAGCAGTTAACATATAAACACAACACAAGCGCCACATCATGGAAAACTCACCCATTCCTGTCCTTCGCACCGCCTTGCTATCAAATGTTGGGAATCTCTGCCTCACTGCTAGCTAGCTGCTAGCCAGTTAGATGTGTATAATGTGTGTTTTTCTTTCCCAAGTGTTTTCTGTCGATTCACTGCCGAAAAAGAAATAACGTCAGCCGTATATCCATTCGTCCTTGCTTGCCCCAGCAGCAGCCCCAGCAGCAGCAGCAGCGTCCCCAGCTCTCTCTTGGTGGTGCTTCAAGATTATTGTGCAGGAAGTTAACCAGGAGTCTCCACCTTTCTTGGACTTGTCTCCACGGGTTGCTGCTGACTGCCTGCTGCCACCAAAATACAAAATAGCAGGAAACTTCGCGATGTTTCAGGCAGGACAGTCCCGCGAGAGGAATGTTTAATGGAATGTTGATCCCCCCTTGTATTATCGGCCCACTCAGCAAGTACAGTAACTACAGTACGTGTGCGCGCGCGTGTGTGAGAGACACTTAATTCATTCAGTCCAGCTCCTCCCAACTATTGTGACATTTGTGGTTGTTCTTGCTGAACCACCAGTCATTATGGTTTAAGGAATTTTATGGGAATGGGAAACAATTGTACCCTTAAAAAAGTACTGTGTTTATATATCACGGTACACTATATATTCATAATATTCATAATACCACTTATATGAATTGCCTTATTTTGAATTACATTGACATGACCGCTTCTGTTTACATGAGGAAAATTTAAAACATGGTTCTAGTTTGCTGATTACAGTAACTAAATAAGTAATTTGAGCTTTTTAATCTGTTACACATTAGAGGTCAGATATTAAAAGTTGACAAAAAAGGTCCACTGCAATCCTTTGGGCTGAAAAACTCTTTGAATAAAATAAACACAAAATAAAATAAGAGATTTAAGAAATTAAAAGGCTACATACAATAGTTTATACTGTATACACTACATTGCCTTGGACCGGTGATACCCAACTTACAGTCTGCAGTCCAGATTTGTGCTTCATGGGCGCCCAACAATCAATTTTCTTATTTAAACAAAATATCAATAGATTTACAGCTAATCAGTACACTGAAATGTGTACCTCTGGAGGTAAGTTGTCCTATCAAACCCACCTTATACAAGACAAATGGCTGTCACTGGCCCAGCGGGGCCACATCTGGTGGAAATCTGTCTGAATGGGAGGGATGCATCCGCCTGAAAGATTTGGATCCAAGGGAGTTCCAAAGGAGGATCCCATAGAATACCAACAGGTTTGGGCCAAAAGTCCACTAAATGTCCTCAAATCCCAGAAATGCCCCTGTGCTCATCTGGCCTCTGGGGCAAGGCCAGTTGAGTATCCATGCCTTAGACTATATAGCTTTATGGTGCAATACTTATAAGGTCATGATGTATGGAATATGCAGTGCATAGTAAAAGTAGGTATAGACATTAAAAAAAAAAGAAAAAAGAAGTGAAGTCTGGAGTGCTGTCACTGCCCTTAACCATGTTTTTGTTGATGCAAACAATGCCATGTTGCAGGTGGTGACTGCATCAGTGAAACTGTTGGTGACTTCATGGAAGACTTTGGTTGACACCCTGCAGTATTTAAGGAGCCTTTTTTCAAAGCTTGGTAATCCAACATGGTTAAACAAATAATTAAACAAGATGTTTGAAGGGGTAACACTGACTGTCTGTAATTCTATTGTGGTTTATCTTTAAGTTGGCTATCACTTGCAGGTTTATATATTACACACTGAGGTCAAAGGTGTGAGCCCCTGGTTTGTTGGTCAGGGTGAGAATTGAAACTGCTACACTGCTTAGTTGCTCAAAACCTCCCTGTTTGGATAATACAGTAGCCAGCTGACACTGAAAGGAATCAGTTTACAACATTTCCTCCACTCCTCCATTCCCCTCTCTGTCTGTGTTTCTGATTTAGTCCACTTTGATTCAATAAGTTTTGATGGCGTCATAAAGGGTTTGGCATCAACAGACACGGACACAAAAAGAAGTGACAACATGCTATTTGAAATATTCACACCACACCCCAAACAACATGATTGCTGGGAAGGAAACAAAGTGAAAAACTGTTCCTGAAACAATTAGTCAAAACAATGTGTGAACATGTGTGTCTCAAAAGTCATAAAAACAGAAAAATTCCTTTTACAGGGGTATTAACTTCAGAAATTATCTTCAAATCCTGCGCACTAATATATATTATGTTGTATTGTAAGGATAACCTTTTCATCGCACTTTATAACCTTTCTATGTGAACCTTTGAGGCCCTTACTACTGCTGTGGTACTACATAGGCTCAAAAGCAAGTCATACACAACCGGCACTGTGTCAGCTGTCATCTCCTCAGCTAATCTCTCAGTCAGGGAATGAACTGTTAAAAAAGGAAGTAGTTAAGGCTAAATTCATCCTGACAGGATCCATTTAAACAAAGTGTCAACAACTATATAAAAGGCAGCGGAAACACAAATTCTAAGCAAATGCGTTTGACCGCATAAGTACACACACACACACACACACACACACACACAGCATGGTTCATTGTTGGCCAGAATGCCATGCAGTGGCAACAGTCATCATTTACATCTGGGATTTCTATTTGTTGTCCACATTAATGCATTTATTCACTGCGTACCTATATTTACAATGTCTTTATTAAATCAATATACTTAGCTAATAAATGTAGATTTATCCTTCCTAACCATTTCATTGAAGTCTCCTGAATTTAACTGTAACTGTTAATTAAAGGCAAAGACGATATAAAACCAGTATCACAAAAGTGATTAGGATCTACAATGGAAGATAACTGAACGTAAACAAGATTATAGTTGCACATCTATGGTGTTACATAACAAAATGACTATTATATATTGATTAGTGCATCCTCTACACGAACTGTGACAGTCATGTCTCAAAAACACCTGTTGCTTACTGTAATCACTCTGTGATCTAGTGACACCTTGTGGCTGAAATGTGAAACTGCATCTATCTATCTATCTATCTATCTATCTATCTATCTATCTATCTATCTATCTATCTATCTATCTATCTATCTATCTATCTATCTATCAAATAATCAAATCAAATAATAGATAAATCACGTGTTTTTATAGGTGTAATATGTTTGTTTTTGATTGAAGGAGTAACTACCAGTAACTGAATAGAAAACGATTATGTGATTCATTTGTACAGTATTTCAGCTGCAATTACCAAGTTTGTCCACCAGAGGTCAGGCTAATCTTGTTGTTGCAATGGAGCCACAAATGTTGTCTCTGTTGTTTCAACACATTGAAAGGGTCATACTGTAACCTTAAATAATTGTATTCATCAGAATATACTATTATTGGTTCCAATTCAAGATTGACAATAAGCTATTTGTTGCCATGCATTATATTCTGTTTCTTATTCATCATGGATAATGTGTGAAATCATTGATATATGATTCATGCCTGAGCATGATTCATTCACTTTAGTGTTATTCTTGATATTACTTTGCATAACTCTTTGTGATTGGTAACTGTGACTGTTGTTCATGAGGCCTCAATCCCTCCTGGCAAATTAAGCATTTTCCCAAAATTATACTACCTCTTTTAAACAGGGAGGTAATATGTGCAACCCACTATCTCAATGTGACAGGTATGTTTGTGCAGTGGTTTAACTTTTATAGAGTATATATATATAGTGTTTTCCTTTGGACATCTTAGTCCTCCTGTGTTTGACACTTGTGTTAAAGTTTGCTCTGTTACCAGGAGACTCCTCTTGTCAGCTGCAGCTGAAGCTTTAAACCCCAAATAATTTTCTTTAAGGAGCTTTGGTTGTCTGAGAGGGAGTCAAGCACTTACTACAACGAGTTCACACCCAAACCTCGACAGGGTATAGCAAAAACTAACATTTAGCCATAATATAGATAATGGAAAGAAATGTACTGTACATGCAGTGCTTTGCATAAAAGTGTGTTAGGCTTGGTTTAAACTGCCAAAAGACAGCATAAATAATCCTTAACTATACATGTGAAGATGGATCCATCTTTCTCGGTGTAAACACACCAGCAGGCTCCTTCGCACATGTGAACCTGAGGTGCATTTGGACAAAGTCACACCAGAACTGAGTGAGCGACATTATTACAGTTGACCTGCAACAGAGAGGTGCTCCGAAGATTTATATGCCACAACAGAGACAGAAAATGTGTGTAGGATGGGGTCAATTTGCAGATTACTTTTGATTACTATAGGTCTCAAACAACAACTACCATGGTATTTTCCATTAATTAGTAAGTTAAAGCACATAAACCCAGTAAACCAAACCAAATAACCAATATAAATACAACAGATTGTCTCTCTGTCTTTCTCTTTGTGTCTCTGTCTGTGTGTGTGTGTGTGTGTGTGTGTGTGTCTGTGTGCGTGTGCATGTGTGTGTGTAACTGATTCTTTCATTGTACCAGAATGAAGATCAAGTTTAAGCATGCCTAACAGAAGGTGATAGTGTACATTTTTGGTGATTTTAATGATCCACTTAACACAAATTTGCATCTAAATCCAATGAAACCCATAAGGCCAAATGTGTGTAAGACTACTGTATTGCCAAAAGACTGACAGTATCAACAAGATGTTGGTGATCAGTGCTGTTGTTGTAGAGTAGAGTCAGCCTGTGTAACTGCATCCAGTAGTTATGAGCCTAACCTTACCTTAGTCAAGTGCTTATGTTGCCTAAACTTAACAGTTTTCCTGTGAAGAAGGAGGTTAATTTTGAAAAGCCACTATGAATGGACACTGACACGCCAACCTTGACACCTCCGACAATCCTTGACAAAACCCACACTCTAGGTTTGTGCACCGTATCTGATGGCAAGGGGCACTGACCACAAGCATGGACATCCAATGAACATGCACATATTCTAGGTCACAGTTTGGAGTAGTGGAGACAAGATGTCCCATTCTTCACATCCATTTATTCATCCATGATTAAGTGCACCGAAGATGTAAAAGTTCCCATGTCACACCTGTGTAAGTGTCAAACAAGTTCCATTCCGGGTCATTGTTTTTCTGTTCATCCTTATTGTCTCTTCTAAATAAGTTACCAATTACCAATTTTGGTGCATAACACACTCCTCATCTGAGTGTGGAGGCTCTTCCTCTAATGGAGAAAAATGAGCAGACGTCACCACTGCTGCTGCAGTCTGAAGGCTGCACTGCATGTGTGGCAAAGAGCTCTGTCACCAGCCAACCAAGTGCTTCGGCGAGTTTTTGTTAGATGAGATATATAACAAAATATTAACTATTTGTCAAGAGAGGGAATATAAAAAGTGTAACAAACATACTTTTTTTTTTTTTTTTTTTNAACTATGATCTTTTCCTCAATGTAGCCAAGTCATTTTGTTGCCTAAGCCTAACTAAATTGCAGCAACATGTATGCATGTTTAAAACTGTGGCTGTTACAATACATTCAGGTATGGGGAAGTGTTAATCTCTTACCACCAGTAAGGACTCTAAATTAGAAATTGCTCCTATGGTTTTTATTAAAAGGTAGGAACAAATCACATATCACCTGTACAGGTTGGAGGACTTCTTGATAAGTACAGCTTGTGTGTGTGTAATTGTAAATCTATCTTTTTGAGGACCAATTTTTGTATTTTGATGACTCAGTGAGTCATTTTTTGGAAAGAGAGGGCATTTTGGCCTCACTTCTTCAAAGGCCTGTGTGAGGGTAATGACTTATTTTAAAGGATTGAGGTTGCAATTCGATTTAGGCAAGGGTTAGGGTAAAGATGGGGGATTGGGTATTTAGTTGCCATGGTTACGGTTAGGTTTAGGGGCTAGGGAATGCATTTTGCCTATGAATGTCCTCACAAAGACAGAAGTAAAAGGATGTGTGTTTCTTTCCCAGCATGTCTTTTTCCTATATGCATACTGATGGAAAAATACTTACTCATTTCATTCTCTTCTCAGTAACCTCTGGAAACAGTGACACCTTTGTTTGATTTTGAAGTCTGAAGATAGAGAGGTATAATAGCTTCCACATACCTAGCTTCACACTAGTGAAGGCTAATGATTTTAATGTTGTAGGAGTAAGTGGAGATAACTTATCTGTTGATGACCTCAAACTGGGCGTCTCCTCTACCATGATTAAGTGCTGTTGCATTTCTCTGCTCTGGGAGCTCCTCTCCCACACACTCTTTGGGTTGTTTGAGTTTTTGTGCACTGTTTAAATATAGAAACACTTTTTGACTCCTCGTCTTTGGGAGTGATTTTTCACCCACGCATACACTTTCTCAAACACACAGACCAAACTTCTTCTCCCTCTAATAGTCTGTTTTTATTTCTGTTCTATAAAAGGCAACTTCACCTAGTAACTGCAGTCTGAGGACATGTGTGGCCCTGCAGCCACTCAGGCTGTTTGGCCTACTGAACGTCAGCTCTGCTCTGCAGCATGAGTGAGCAACAAAGTTGGTCAGGACATATGTGCACAATATCCTCTTCATCCTGCTCTCTGGGGTCAGGCCTTCTTGTATCGAGGCCTGATATTCAAGCCGATTGCTTTAACTCGTCATTTCTCGTGGCTTTTCCTTTTCCCTGCCGTCATTCCACTGAGTCACTGACCCACTTATACTGACTTCTTCCCCCACCAGCAAAAACAAAGTGGCACGTTTCATCCCTTTATCTCTTCCCCCTCTCCCTCCCTCGCAGATCCCTGTCCACTTCCCCTCCACGTGCAGGGCAGATGGTGCTCCACTCTTTTATCGGCTTCTGCTATTTGCAGTAACGTCTGAGGCTACGGGCACGCCAGCTTGTGTGTATGCAGACTGTTTACTAACGGCCTGCCTGATGGGCTAACACTGCATGCGTTGTGTCTGGATATCTCGACAGCCGGATGGTAACTGGACGCATGACAGGTTGATGGCTCTGAACAGATGACTGAGTGGCTGGCTCAAGCCGCCATGTTTGATCCACTGACACATATAGGCTGTGGCTGTCTCACAGTTGATGCCTGGTACCATGAAAGAAAGCTGGAAAGCTGGAATAGCAAGAATGTGGCTGTGATTGTATAGTGCTGGTTTGTTTGAGATTGCTAACACGTCAATTGATTTGATGTTTCCTGCCATTTCTCATGCTTACAAGGCAATATAAGTCCATAACTGTTCCATAAAACTAAGATCATATCTATTCTGCAAACTGTATGGTTGTGGTTTGGGCAACTGAAAATGATGACAATATTTCAATCTGCCATTCAATAGAATATTAGAAAAAAATAATTCTCTTTTTCAACATAGAAATGACTACAGTACATCAGATAGCATTACAGCAGGTCAAGGGCAGCACACTGCATCACATAAAAAATACATCCCAGGGATAAAAAAATTACCTGTTTGCAGGCCGTTTTAAAGCTGAAATGTAGAGCACAGGATGAAAAATTCTGTTTAATTATTCACATCATAAGCATTACTCAGCACTTTCACTATATAGCCAAATACACAAAGAATAACAGCCTTACGCTGGTGGACTCAGGGAGTTGACACGGCTGGCTTTTGTGCACATATGTTTGAAAATGATGCAGCAAAAGTGCCATCTTGGACACCCTATGGTAGAGGGTTGTGTTGAACTTGATAACATGATGGAGGACATGGAACCTGATGAAGAGCAATGCAGGCAAATCTTCCAAACAACATTAGTGTTTTAAAGCGTTATTCTTTTACTTTCTTTTTGGGGAAAACTGGCACTTATATATATACCTGTTTCACCCTGAATACACTTTGTGTTTAGAACTGATGAGTCACTGAACATGAATGATTTGGAATCTATTGTAATCCAGTTTCTCAAATGTAGAGACTGGCTGCTTTTCTCTTTACCTCTGTTTTATATCATTCTAAACAGAATTTGCCGGCACATTCAAATGCCAGCCCTCTTTTCTCAACAGAATAGGCTGGTTTTTCATAGTTTTTTTTCTTTAGATCTTCATTATACTCAAAGCATAAGAAAGCCATTACAAATTGAGAAAGGAAATACTGTATTACTGTATTTAATATAATTCAACTGAATAAACTTTTCTGGAATCATATACTGGCCCAAGGCAGCTCCAGTCTTAAAAATGAAAACACAGGATTAGAACCTGCTGTCAATGGTTGGACTTTTTACAGTAATGCTAGACACTGACTCTATCAATGTTATCAGTGTCTATTAAATATTTTTAATCAAACTGATGCATCTGCAATGCTTATAAATGGTAAATGTTCTTGTAAAGCACTTTTGTGGTCATAGCAACCACTCAAATCACTTTTACACTACAGATGAGCATTCACCCATTCACACATACATTCACACACTGGTGGCTGAGGCTACCCTACATGATGCCACCTGCTACCTGCCACCATCAGTAATCCATTAATTACCTGATGACGCAGCATGGGAAGCCCGAGGATACTTTGACATTTAGTCTGCCATGGTCAGGGATCGAAACATCTACCTTCTGATCAGTGGGCGACTGCTCTACATATCATACATATACATACATATCTACATATACATTTAAAATGAAGATACAACAAATTTTAAGAACAAACTTTAAAAGCTATTAAAAGGGCTTCCCCGTGTTAGGGCCTGAGGTCCACTTTTCCTCTTGATGCAACCCCCAAGCCCCACCCCTAAAAAAATCAAGTTCTCATTCCAACTCGGCACATTGGAGTCACATACCGATGCAGCTATCTGATGATACCAACTCACATGAAACCCCTTTGGTTCAGTTTATTTCAGTGACAGCGCGTCATTTTCTGCATAGTGGCTTTTCAAAATAAACGTCTGTGTAAAGACTAAGGTAAAAGAATGTGGGCTAAAGAGCAACTATCCACACTCAATTACTGGACATAGTACTGCAGGTTGACATTTAAAAATGTTGACTTTTGGTTTCACACGGGACACAAACATCGGTCCTTGGCTTGGAAAACAAGATGTGGAATGGATTTTACAATCTTTTTTTCTTTTTTTTTTTAATTAATGAGATAATGTTTGGAGTTTTTCTGAATTAATAATAAATAATTTAGGAAAAGATGGCAGATATTTTTTCTATAAATAAAGACCATTAAATTACAGTGCTATGTCTCACAGCATAACACTAACTAACAGTTTGTTCTGGGCCCCAAACCAGGTCCACCTGTGAGAGCAAAGCGGCGCAGACCCCCACGTTATAGACGTGCACGTGCTTGGCTTTTAAGGAAGCCGCGATTGGCTCAGCGCGTGGCTAAGACCCGCCCTTCTGTGAGTACGTCACCGCGGCAGTCTGTAGCGCTCTGCAGCGCTGAAAGAGAACCGCACTGCACACTGACAAGCCTGGACGGGGCGAGGCGGCGATCGCAGTGTGGCCCTCATCTATCATCGCTATGGGAATTAGCACAGCGTTCTTTCTGAACCAAGCCCTGATCCCGTACTATCTGAAACCGGTCCACCTGGAGACACGGACTATAAAACACTGCAGTTGAGACTGTCGCTGTACAAGAGCCCGGCTCAGCCTCTCTCCCCCAGTGAGCTGCTGCTGCTGATGAGAAACATCTAGAGATGAGAAGTGTTTCTCTAGCAGACAACTTGGACAAGGACGTTTGCTCGACCCTCATCTGTATTTTGTAAATCAGGACGATGTCCGCCATGTGTGTTTCCGCAGTGGTGAGTACATTTGATTCCACTCACCTTCCTGCTTGTTTTTATTCTTTATTCTAAGGACTCCTCCAGCAGGTTCTCCATTTAAAGGGACAGTGCCTGTTTTTTTCCCCGTCCCAGACTGAACTTCAAATCAAGTAAAATCATTTTAAACTTTGACTGTTAAATAAACTCTAGAGGGACGTTTTTGACTTCACATTTAACATCAAAGCAGGGTGACATACTGTGGGTGAACAACACAAAAGAGTCTCCATTGGAAAGATGGAGAAAGAAAGGGCACTCAGCAGTCTATTGTTTACCCTGTAACACTCTGTGTCGGACAAACATTCGGAAATGTCACTCAATTGACGATAACTGTCTGTCTTAACAAAGACAGGGTGTGATTTAAGTAAACAAAGAAAGAGGAAATAAAATAAACAATTAACTAGTTTTTAAGCAAGTGGAATGAAATTGTCATCAGAAATGTGAGCTGCTCCACTTGTTTTAATGGGAAAGATTATTCTTGTCAATGATGGTTTGATTAATGTTTTTGTGCCAGTATTCATGATGCCAGAGAGGATTTCCCTTGTTGTTCTTTTGTTAGGCCAGTGATGTGATGAATATAGTTGGATCTGTAGCTGCTTGAGCTCAAGGTCTCATCATCATCAGTGAGTCAGATGAGGCTCCAGCACAAAGACTTTGCCTTTGTCTCCTCCCTGAGCAGCTGTTAGGTTGGAGTCATCAATTTTTACTTGATTCTTACTGTTTTCATGGTCCTGGTCCAGGAATGCAGAGGTCTGAGGGTTTTGGTAAGACAGGATGATGGTAAAGATTGACCATACTCAAAGTGTCGGCTTTTATATGTTACTTTTTCAAGTGGAGAAAGGGGAATTTACTGTTGCTGCATCAACACAGTTTTCTCCAAGTGTGAAAAAAGCATTGCAACATGGGGATTATTTAAGCTTTTAATTCAACAAAAAGGCTTGTTTAAGGCCACTCTTTAATTAAACCAACTCTTGATGTTTTTAAGTCCTTAATACTACACCTGCAAACGAGTAAAGTAAATGAAATATCAAGTCTCTCAGTCTTTGACTTTCCCTAAAAGTGTGTTATGTAGCGTCCCATAGTGTTTGAAAGCCATTTGAAAAAAATCCCTTCATATCTCAACTCAACTCAACTCAACTTTATTTATATAGCACTTTAAAAGCTCTATAAGCTCCAGCAATATAATTTACCCTATAAAGTATACAGTCATTTTAATTGACTGGGCAAGAGAAAGATTTATGAATGTTCAACATTATCAGCCTTAGACTTGCTCTTTGCAGTGCATGAAGAAGTGTCTGATGCTGGGGAGGTTTCAGGACTGAAGTAATCACAAAATATTTAACTTAAACATTTTTTTTAAAAATCCCCCCAAATGTTTTGATCACTGTTTAAAAAAGTTTTTTTTTTTTCTGTCCTTTATCTGTGTTGTTTTATTTGTGGTGTTTTATCTGCTGTTTGCCTTGAAAACTCATTAAGAAACATTATTTAGAAATCATCATTAAGTTCTAATTGTTTCTATTTTTTATTGTCAAATTGCCATTTTGTCATATAACCCTATATGTTGTAGAATGATATATAAATTAACCTTGTAAATTGTACCTTGAAAATCATCAAGCGGACACATATTACCCGTTGGGGGTGTTAGTTGTACAGCAACCAGAGACTATTCTGGTGTGTAAAAAAACAAACAAACAGAATGATAAAAGTTAAGAATGCAAATGTATATTGTGTGAACACATCTGCCTATGCAAACACCAAATGTTGTATAAACTAAACTACACCCACTGTCTGCATTTGTTTTTTGGATCATATTTGTGTTTTTACATGTAGAGTTCTGCTGCTCCACCTAAACCTAAAGGGCCTAAGCAAAGTATGGGTTGTTGCATACAGCTATGGGCTATGGGCAGGTTCTGATTTGTATTTTCATAAATAGAATTTTTAAAGATGTTTTCAGACTTTCTCTCTGTAATTGTGCCAAATGTCAATGTGCGTCATGAGTATTGCAAATAAATGCACAATGTGCAGTGGAAATAGGGAACAAAAGAAAGACTAGCAAATTGTATTAGCTTGCCAAGTTAATGGTCACTTCTAGAAAAGATGCAGACTCAGGTTTGAGTCTCTAATTTGGCTGTACGAGTCTAAAGACCTGGGCATATGGTGTGTGTATCAGTTTTAGCCCCGGGCAGACCTCCATCAGTCTTTCAATGGAGGATACTTTGACAAATGAATGGTGGCTGAATTACATTTATACCAGAGCATGTCAGGACAACATCTGTGATTTTCCCACTATGATAAGTCAAAATCTCTACAGTAAAAAAGGCACACGCTGCCTGATACAAAAGGAAAACAGTTCTTATTTTTCATGACTAATGTTACATGACCATTCCCCTTTAAGACAAGTGCTCTTGTGGTTAACATGTGTATGTGATGTCTGCTGTTGCAACAGGAAGTGAGATTCTCCTGTGTGTGTAGAAAAGTACTGTAATCTGCAGGTGCGGCAGATACAGTGAAGCCCATGCAGTATAAAGACCTGTTTAATGTAAAGTTATCACAAAGTCTCCTAACTATTCTCCGGGCAATAAAAGGTAGTGACAAACCGCTACAAAACCAGGATAACGGTAAAGCTAAGTGAACTGAAAGAAGCCAGAGGTAAGCTGGAAATAAATAAAAATCTAGAAGTGAAGTCTGTCTGATAGAACATAATGTACTCCAATTTAAAGATTTAGTGCTAGTGACATAAAGGCTCTACATGCACAGCCATCCACCAATCACAATAATTTAGATTACATTTATAGAAGCGTAGAATATGAAAACAATGATGTCAGGTGAGTCAACCAGTGTATTAAACATTCTGCCCAAAATCACAGCCCTCACCTGCTTTTGTATTTGGCGCCTTGAACCCAATTGCAGTTTATGTTTGGATTGTTCACATGTAAACAGGTTACCATCTTGTCATCACATTAATCACTCCTATGATGAAGAGAATCTGTCCAAATCACGAACCCAAGACTACAGAGACCAATGTTTGTAAGTCACAGTATCACAAAAGAGGAGTAGAACTCTTTCCCTGTCTGCTCTACCCAGAAATAATCATCACCGCTTATTGTCAGTGATAAATTCAGCATGACTTAATCCAAACAGAGTCGCTTTCTCTGAGCTGAAATGAGCTGCGACCACAGTGCAGGACGACACGAGGACACACAGCAACAGGTGCTGCTGCGCTTTGTTGGTGGAGGGCAGTGAGTAAGTGCATGTAGTAGTGCACGTGCGAGTGTTTGTGTGTGTGCATGTTTGTGTGTGTGTATATGTGTTTGTGTTTATGGTGGGCCCTTTTTTAATTGGATAGTAATTACAGCTTAATGCCACACACACCCAAACATCCCACCCACACGCAAATGTTTGTATGCACAACACTCATTATGTAACACACGTGGTCCAACACACCACACACACACACACACACACACACCAGCCTAAACAGAACTTTGATTGTTTTACTGTCATGGCCCACTGTGCACAGTTAATTAAGTAATTGGTGAAAAGTTGGAAAAGACAGAATGACAATATTGAGCCATCTGAAACGACCTCAGTCTACTTCCTGCTCTGTGGTAAAGTTAGTTGCTGCTAAACATAAATCACAAGTGCTGTCACAGGATGAGTTATATGTAGCGGTACTGAAATGCCTCACAGACTGGCAGCTCTTCATTAGCGTTGACAGACTGTATGAGGAGGGGTGCAGTCTGGCTGTCCATGTGCACATTAACTGCCTATTTTGGGATTTTGTTAAGAAACATGAAGACACTGGAACTTACCGGTATACACTCACTGGCCACTTTTTAACAAGCAAGGTGTGCCTAAAAAAGGGGCGGTTGGACGTGTAGTGTGTTCAGAGATGGTCTTCTGCATACCTTGGTTGTAACAAGTGCTTTTATGAGTTATCATCTATATATCTATATATATCAATATATCTATATTGCATTGGTATTACGCAATCCTTTACAGGATCGTTTTTTATATTTACCATAAGTATAAAACGGGTCAGAAGGGGGCTGACTGTTTATTTACCACAAACATTACCACATGTGCTAGAACCAGATTTCACACCAGATAGTAGAAAGGATGAATGGCCAAAAATAGTCATGAGTCAGCAGTTTTAATAACAGCCTGCACAAAAGCATTCAAACGTAAAACTCTTTCGGTATCTTGAGAAAGGTTAAAGACCACAAATAAGCTGCATTCTGTTCGAAGAGAGGTATTGTGGGTAATGTGGTTTTATTTGATAGAGAGTCCACAGCCGAAACTAGTGGTTGACCAATATGGGTTTTTCAAATATAGATGTTGATATCTTGAGAGTAAGGTGGTTGAGCGCTGATATATTATGCCATATCGTGTTGTTGTAGCTGTCCAAATACAGCAATTTACGAACTAACAAACAACAACGAATGTGCCAAAAAAATTGCAGCAACTTGATTACCCCTTATTATAGACTTATATGTAGAGTACATGATCAAATCATATGATCAAAAAAGTTAACTTTATTTAAAAAAAACAACAACTTGAAAACTAAAAATGGGACCTTGAGAGGTCCTGATGTAGGCAAATAATTAAAGTAAAACGATCAGAAAGAAGAATTAAGAATTCAAGGCTAAAAGGAGGGACTTTTGTTTTACATTGCCTGATTGACAGGTGCCTCAGTTTGTCACATTGAGATGTGTTGTTGCACTTCAGCTCCGCTCTGAAACGTACTCCACTCAACATTTGCTGACGTCACATTTTTGTGCAATCTGCACCAATTTCCCAGGTGTGACACAGTGGCTGCTTACTGTAATTCTACTAAGATATGGCATCAATAATGCATTGAAGTTTAAAAATGCCTGAGGCAACACATGCAACCGCCACAAAGAAAACAGACAGACTGTTGCATATCATATGTGTGAAAAAGATACAACACAGCTGTATTAATACTCCTTCATCCACTGCTATATTAATTGAATTGCCTTCATGCGACTATGACTCTCCTACCAGTCAAAACACTGTCTGATGAGTTATGCGTGCAGCCATGGCTTATCACATGCCACACATGTGCAGATGAGGACACAAAACAGGGAAGTGAAAGAAGGTTCAGGTTTAGCTGCCTGTCACCTAAAAAAAGATTTGACCTATCAGTTGTGCTTCTGCTCCGATGCCCAGAAGACAAGGCGTGTCCGTGGACGGCCTGAAGCCTCTGCTAAGGGTAGAATTACAGGCTGCTCTACTCAGCCTGTCAGCCGGCAGGCAGGGAGTCACATAGTCGGGAGGGGGGTAGAGGTGTTTGTTTCAGTGAGTGCCTGTGTGTGTGGGTGTGGGTGTGTGTGTGAGCCTGTTCTGCAGTGGTGCAGTGGTGCCACAATGTTGCCTATACGATGTAAACAAGAGCAGCCTGACTGACGACTCCACCCTCAGATCTCTGTGCTCTGTCCTTAACTCTGTCAGTCAGCTTCAGACGCATCAGCTGCAAGGACTGACGTGATCCTTTCGGCAGTTTCCAATAACAGACTGAACCCCAGTGTGCAGCAAAGTCACTTTTTGTAATTGAGCTACACCAGCTATTTATAAGGAGATCCTTCCTAATGTAAAAAACATAATGATTAATTTCAATTTCGAGATTATCTGTCAGAAATTATGTGTTGAATTGGTACCTTTTGGGGTACAATGGCCTGTCACTGGGGCAGCACCCTCTGAGGCACAGTTCTAACATCAGCTTGGGAACATATTTGTACCTCCTTCTCCTTAAAAATAAACATACCTCGAGCAATGTCAGAACTATTAGTAATAGGGGTACGATGGGAGTCCATTTCAGTTCCATCAAGGGGCTGTCTACATTAATGTACCCACCAAGGGCTAATTCTTTTCCCAGACATCACACCGATTTTCCAAAGCTACAGAAAATCATACGCAAATATTTTCATGGGTCGATATTCATTATAAAAGTTGGTGGAATTTCCCTTTAACTGTATATTGAGAACAGGTTTATAGCAGCCTCTGGGTCTGAGCAGTGAAGCAAACCTGAAGGTGCATTAAGCCTGCATTCTTTGAAAAATCTGACCGGGGTTGTCAATGGCAGTTGCAAAAGAACTCTGGTCGTATGTATTTCAATATAAAATGAGACTACTTCTCACTTGATTTTATACCTCACCTTGAGGCAAGATTATGATCTCGCTTTTTTATGATAAGTTCATTACAATATGATATTAATTGCAAAAATAAAGGTCCTGTTTCAAAGAAAATAGAGGATAAAGTAGTGTATGATTTGGGGTGTGACTACATTTGATTGACAGGTCTCTAATACAGCAAGCTGTCAATCAGTATAGAAGCAAAGTGAAACAATGCGTATCAATGCCACTGTGTGCATCTAAATAGCTGTTTGCCGTGATTTCGTTTTGGTTATTTAAAAATGTCTTGCTCAGCGTTTTGTTGTACAAAAAGACACTCCAAGAATTTGTCTGTTAGATTTTTCCAGTAAATAACTTTCATTTTGTTTTAGCGTTCACAATTTATTTTAGTTACACCTGTTCTCTCCAGTCCAAATATGGTCTCTCCCGGTTTCAAAAACAATGATGTCGATTGATGTAAAGCAAGATGGCGACAGCCGTAACGCCGAACTCAATGCTTCAAATGGGCAGTCCACAGTCCAATGGGCGACGTCACGGTGACTACAAACACTATTTATATACACTGTATTGTGTATAGTCTTGTCCAACTAATACAATTGGATGTGCCTGCTGTTATGGCAGGCCGTAGGTAGGGTTTCTGCAGTGCATAGGGAGCGACATACCAATGAGGGAGTAATGAGGGATAATGATAGCCCAGTTCTTGTTCCATCACCTTGTGTCTGGCTGTCTGATTGGCTGTTCGGCCTGTGCACCAGGCAGATGATGTGGTTCATAGGCAGTGCGGCAAGACATAGAGACGAAGTTGGCATAATAAGTGGAAGAGTGAAATTGATTCATGCTTTGCTGAGCTGCAGAGGTGGCTGTGTAGAGAAGCTATCTGTAGTGTGTGTGTGTGTGCGTTAGTGTGTGTTTGTGTGCAAGCAGGGATGTACTGTCAAAGTGCCAGCGCTGCACTTATTCCCTCTTCTGCTTTTTGTCTCTTTGTTGGCATTTTATTTTCCTAATGGCAAACAGGAAATGCATGAAAGACTAGTTGCTTGTGTCTGATTGGTAGGGAGTGGTGCTTACAGAGAGGATCTAGATACAACACACACACACACACACACACACACACTGACCATATCTGAGCATCTATTTCACTGCCATTAGCTTGCTGCACTCTTCTCCTGACATGTTGAATTGCAGCCACTACAGTAATTATCCTCATTGGCTTAAAACCATCGCTGCAGACAGCGCAGGATCATCTTAGGTCAGTCTGGTCCCCAAAGAGCTTTATTACAAGCCAGACAGAAACACGTGTGTTGCTCAGTTTAGGCAGTTAGACTCAGTGTAGGCAGGTCTTTATTTGCTGTACAATATTTTAAAGTGACATGTTTACGTTCCCACCATAGACTCCATGAAAGAAGTGGAATAGCTACAGTGACATCACCAATTGCTTTGTGGACTACGTTTTCTGGCATTTTGCTCATATCCTTCATGGTTTGGAACCAGTGCATGAGCAGAACGCATTGGGCAACTGGGGGTACGCTATGGCATTAATGTTGTCAGGTAACATTAGCAATTGCTAGCCAGCATCGCTTGAACTTGTAACTCAAAATGAACAGCCAACTCCTAATACTGACTTTTAGTACAACCAAATGCTAAAGATATTGTTTGGCAACCAAAATGTTACATTATTATTGATGAACTGAAAACACACTGAAAAGAAATATTACCCTTCCCTGTCGTAGAAATGAGTTATTAAGCACCATTTCCTGACTTTTTTGGGGGGTCTGCTTTCCAAGACAAAACCATCAGAATTCCTGTTTAAAACTAGCACACCTTCTCTTCCACAACCTCTCATTAAATAGTTAGCAATACACTTCAATTATGGTAATGTTGAGGGCATGCTGCTTCAGTAACTCTAAAAAGAAGGAGAAAGAGCCATGGGGGACAAACAGAATGTTCCCATTTACTGCTTCATGTGTTATCTACCAGCATCTCTCTTTGAACGTTGATGTGAATGAATGCATTGATGTTACTGACGCAACTGAGTTATGAGCAGCATGTCGAGAACATGCTCTGATGTTTATTGATGAGTTTCTGGGAACGAACACAAAGCGCAGAATGGGTGGTGTGGTGAAAGGGCAATAGAGCAATGAAAGAATAGACTGCTTTATTCTTATTAGCAGTAATCATTCACTGAATTTGTCTTTCTTATACTGTTAAATTAACAGACATTTATGGGATATAAAAAATGATCCTCCGCTCCCTCGGAAACGTGAAACACTGGTACAATATTGGTATGACCCTAAACTAATGCTTTTGTTCAGTGCTCATGGATGACCAACATTTGTGTGCGTCATCAGCAAAATTTACCCCTCAGTGCCTCACTTCAAACCCACCAGAACTGTTTGTTCTCCATACAAACACAAGGGCTGCTAATCTTCGTTCACATTTTTCTGAATAAACACACTCACTAGGAAAGAACAGACTTAAACACACATTTTTGCACACAGATCCATTCGTCTCCATCCTTGTTTGTGCTTCTCTCTTGTGCCGTCTGCCCTCCTCTTCCACTTTTGTGTCAGATCAGACAACCATAGAGTCATAAATTCTTGACTTGTCTAGGCTGCAGGACATGGCAGAGTACCTGCCAGACCATGGAGTACAGGGGTGATTAGGGGGAGGTGTCCAACTTTACTCTTCCACCTGCTGTATGTGAACTGGGAAGCCATCTCTAGGCAGCCTTATTTCCTTTCCATATGGTAGAAAAGGGGATATTGCATTGGTAGCAGCAGTCAGTACAGTCAGTCTTGAGAATTTCATGCTGCTGATTATCAGTCTTTTTGGTCAGAAGGCAAAAAAATGTGGTATTTCATTCTTCTTCCCATTGCTAATTTTCATTCTTTTCCCCACCGTCTGTTGGGTTAAGCCATTATTGGGCTGATAACTAGAAGTCAGTCCCTGACATTAGCTGCAGACTTACAGACTGACTACAATTATGTAAAGTTTTAAGTTAAAACAGCTGTGAATTAAATTAGTAAATTTCTTTGCCAATTTTGACTGGGTCTATTGACAGTAAACAGTTAAGCCCCTTTATGTTATTGCACTGACGTCACTCAGTGTGTCACTCTGTGTGTGTGGAGTCATGTGTGGGTTATTCCCCTAAACCCATTGAGCTGTCAGCTTCCCAGCAGATGTGAGAGGGGAGCCTGAAAAAGAAAAACTAGGAAAGCCCGAGTCATACAGTATGTCTGTTGAAAGTCAGAGTTGTGCTTGTAAAACGTGCTGGGCACTTAACTTCAGAGGAACAGGATGAGTCAGGGGAGTGAGTAAATGATATGGCGCTGGATTAAATGGGTTTTGTGAGAGGTCTTTTCCTATTTAGCAGCCTCATACATTGGGAACATAAATGCCACACTTTCCAGAATCCATGTAACCGAACACTCAGCACACTCATGAAGCATACCTGGACCTTGATGTTTCATTATACGGAGAAATCTGAGTGTGTCAACCTCACTTATTGGTCTGGACACAGTTTTGGATTGGAGTCTCTTAACTTGTGATCTGACCAGAGTACAACAGAGGTAGTTTTAATTAATTGGGATGAGAAGATTCTGTTCCTTTTGCCTGCTCAAGCGACTAGCTAAACTTACCTCAGGAGTTAGTGGAGACCAAAAACAGAACTAAATGGAGAGTTAATGTTGGAGTCGCCAGAAAAATCTCCAAATGAGTGCTCATGTTAACTCTTTGACTGCTGGATGTGTAAATAGAAGTGATGGCCCAATGAAGCCTCATAAAACATTTTCCATTTCTAATGGCGCTCTCTGCACAGCACACTGAATTGCCATTCCTTGAGCCTTTTTCTATAAACCAAGAGTGTCTTTAAACACCTGAGTTAGCAAAAAAAACAAACATAGGGTACCTGTATTGTTACATAGAAATCTGGTTTTCTTTATATCTAATCACTATAGTTTTTTTTTTAGATTTCTCTGTAACTTCTGTAACCACTTTCTTCTTCTCTTAGCTCTTATGTACAGTGGTGCTTGACATCTCAGCTCGGGTGTTGACCACAACCAGCCCAGATGATCAGTCCCTCCTGTCTCCCCGCCACTACCAGCACACGGACCCTGACTCAGGCACCCAGCTGGTCTGTGACAAGTGCCCGGCAGGCACCCATGTGTCTGTCCACTGCTCCCCAACAGCTGTGAGGGAGTGCAGCCGCTGCCCTGAAGGCACCTTTACACGGGGCGAGAATGGGATGCAGAAATGCCATCCCTGTCGGGCTCCATGTCCTGCAGGCTTCATTGAGAAAGCAAGCTGCACGCCAACCCAGGACCGAGTCTGCACATGTCCAACCAACAGTTTTTTGTTTGGGGAAGGTGGCACAGAGTGTAAGCCCCACTCACTGTGCCCTCCAGGGACCAGGGTGAAAAGGCGGGGCAGTGAAACAGAGGACGTACTCTGTAAGCCGTGCACCAAGGGGACTTTCTCCGATGTTGAGTCAAGTGTGGTGAAGTGCCGAACTCACACTGACTGCCAAGCTCAGGGGCTGGTGCTGCTCACACCAGGGACAAAAGAGACAGATAATGTCTGTGGACCCCCTTCACCTATCTCCACAACCACCCCACTGGGGCCTGCACAGGCTGTGCTTGTACAGGAACCCATGAGTTCTTCATCCACTCCATCATCATTACTGGCTGGACCTGCAGATAAAGGTGAGACCCACTGATTATTCTTTGCAATGCTATTTAGTTAATTTTGACACTTTTGCATTAATTCCAAACATGTTGATTACTGTGAACAAATACTTAATATGGCTTTTCAGATAACTAAATATGAAAAAGTTACATTTGTCTGTCCTCATGCCTTGCTGAGATGGCCTAGTCCCTGAAATGAGCTGATTTAAGCAAATAAGAGCCCTGCAGTGTATACAAGCCTGGTGGCTCACCAGGCCTAAGCATCAACTTAGTTTAAGATGTTTTTTAAACTACAGCTACAGAGAGGCAGTTATAATACTCATGAAAATCACCCAGGTGGCATTATGAGGGTCAATAATGTTTAATCCATAAAGTGTTTCAGCATTATTACATAAATGACACTATTTCAAACTAATTCATTTCAAAAGGAACAACATTCGTAGGCCCAGATACAAACTGGTGGCTCCCTGTTACTATTTGTGGTCAGGAGGAGTTATGGGTGTTTCAGTCTTCCTCATTCACCCTGCCTTTTTCCTGCTCCTTCCCTCTTTACTTTTCTCGAAAATGTGAAAAATCCTCCCCTTTCCCTTTTCTTTTACTGTTCCCTGCCCTCCTCCTTGTCATTTCTCAGAATCAGCCATACATAGCCACTATATCCCTCCTCCCCACATAGACCCCCACACCTCTAATACTGTCACTGCTATTTGTGTTGGCATGGGATCGATGGCTTCTCAGCCAGTTAATTTGACTCTGTCTCTGCTGTAGGAGAGGAAGTGGGGGTGGACATGGGTGGGTGTTACACACTCTGTGTTACTGTTATTTTTTTACCTGTCTTTTACTGACGGTGGAAAATGCTGAAAAAGGAGCAGAGAAAGAGTTGTAGTTTGTGCGTCTGTGTACACCAAAATATCTTCAACCACTTTACACAACAGGAACAGCAGTGATAAAAGCCAAACTGCATTCACCATATTTCACTTTATATAATTCACTGGAGGTAAAGAGGCTTTAAAGTTACATCACAAATCTCCTAGCAACCATTGATGTTCAGGGGAGAATTTGCTGTGAATGTGTCTACAATATATCTTAACTTGGTCCAAGAAAAGTAGATACCAGTACCTGGAAACCCGCAAACACTAACTGGACACAGCAACATCCCAGTCATGCGTTGTTTTTAGTGTAGACAAAAAAAGAAAGTATGATTTAACACAGTTTAAACATATTCATAGCAGCAAATAGTCAACAATAGGAACAATTTTTCATTAAGGTTGTTTTAATTAGCTTAAGATTACTCTAATTTTGACCTCAAGATATTAAGGTGAGGCTTTTTCCATGATCACTATATACTGTATGTAGAATCACACATATCCACTATTGCTGTTGTTCAAAACTTCCATTATGGTTGCAGAGGGTGTATTACATCACCTGGAAGTCTTATGTATTACTTTAAAAAGTTGACTTTGTATGTCAAAGACTTGTTGCGATCCAAAACATCTGCCTTAATTTGGGGATTAGACCTGCACCTGTGTACCTGTCTGCTGATAAGAGGATGAGAGGGATTAACACCCATCCAAGTCACAATCCTATAAAACATTCAGCCGTCCATTATGATTCAATGTCATTATACAACAGCAATCCCATTAGAAGCAGTACTCAGGCACACAGCGAGGTGAGAGCAGCCACATCGATAATCAGTAGTGGTTAATGACTCACTAATATCGACTGACTATAACAGTTTGTTCCAATGTCTGAAAAACACTGTCCCTGCTGTTGCCTATGTCAAACGGGACAATCCTAATTGCTCTTTTTTCCATTTCAACAAATTACAGAGATTTGTTTAGCTTTGTTAGCCCAATCCCCTCTCCTTTATTGTGTTTTTCGAGGTATCGCGCATTGTAATCCTTAGTCTGATTTGGATTTGCCGTTGCTTGAGCTTAATTAAGGTCCAGACTGAGGGGTGAGCAACTCAGAGCTCATCTGCTGTGAGATTATGAGGAAAAGCACAGCTGGGCCTCAGTGCGGCGGAAGGAGTACAGGCAGATTATAGATTATATATATAAGATTTTCACTCATAATTTTGACAAAATTATCATATCATTGTGCCATCTTGCCAACTTCAAGTACCAACTGATAATATTCACAAAATCTTGGAGATAATGATGGAAACTCAAATTAATTGACATTTTGTTTTGCCAGTTTTCTGAAAATCGGGTAAAATTTTGCTCTACATTTGGAAGAAGACCTGTAGAATGACCACCAACTAACTTTTATTGCACATGTTGCTTCTGTCCCCTGTTCTGACATCAGAAATATAAAGTCTTACCTGACTGAGTATGCCAATCCCCACCTTGTACAGGCATTGGTCAACTACTGTAAGGCCTCATAAAACCTCTACATATGGACCAAAATGTGTCAGACATACATTAAGTTTTAGTCACTAATGCCCATCTATAGAGTGATACCCATATTTCAGTCTTTAGATTAAATTGTGCTCTCAATCGCCCAGAATGAGAAGAATATTCAAACAATGCATTTTAACCAAATCTCCAAACTCCAAATCCAACCTCTTCTTCTTCATGTACCTGAGTTCAAAATGGGATACCCGACTTGATTTTGCCAGCAGAATCTCTTTCTGTCTACCTTTTTCAAGACCTAATCACCGAACATAACCTCTTTGTGTGTTATCTCAGACACCAACAATTCATGTTTCCTACACACTATGTCTTTGTGATACTTCTGCCTGGCAGAATTGGAAACTGTCTATATCAATATCATCTTCAGAAATCTGATACTAGTTCAGTTTTAGTGTACTGTAGGTGAGTACCCAAGGATAAAGAAAGACAGTACAGGAAGCAGATCAATGAGAGCAGAGGGGAGAGGTTATTCTCCTTTCGTTTGTGTGCCAGATTGCTTGCATGGATTAAAGTGCTAGGATTCCCTCCTGTGCTGCCTTCTGTTTTCATTGTCTGGGTTAAGCAAATCTCTGATGTGAGTGAATTTAATTTCCTCTCTCTCTTTCTGTACTGTCGCTCATCTCTTACTTCTGCACTATCTTGTCTCTCTGCTCTCTTTGTTCGTTTCTCTCATCTCTCTTCTCGTACTTGCACTGTCTTCGTCTCCATTGATCCCCCTGTCTCTCATCACAGGCACTTACAGCCATGCAGCAGCCATCCAACTGAGGGGAAACCTGGGTGGGGAAGACCACCATGGAGGAGGGCTACTCCTTAGCCAGCCTAATGCTCCTACCCCACCAAATCGTGACCCTCCACGGACTCACAAGCAACTCATAGACCTCGAGCACCAGCTGGGGCAACCCAATTCTGAACCTGTGCCAAGCCCCAACAAAAGGGCTGTGGAGGGTCTGGAGGGTGCAGAGGTAGTCAGGGTTGGGACAGGTGTCAATAAGGTTGCAGGTCAGGGGAGCGGAAGTGGTGGAGGTGGGGTCTCCAGCTACTACAGGCCCACTCGCAGGGGTTCCCCAAGACCGAGCACTCACGACCACTTTGACATCAACGAGCACCTCCCATGGATGATAGTGCTGCTGCTCTTGCTGGTGCTGGTGGTGATCGTGATCTGCAGCGTGAAGCGAAGCTCTCGTGTGCTGAAGAAGGGCCCCATGCAAGACCCTAGCAGCATCATGGAGAAGGCAATTCAGAAGAAACCATCTGCTCCTCCGACACAGGTCAAAGAGAAGTGGATCTACTACTCCAACGGACAGGGTAAGTCTGCTGTATCTTTGAATTCACCAAGGGTTTTTCGAAGAGAGGTTGTGGGAGGCTGCTCAAAAGCACATTGACAGGAGTTAGTATAGGAGTTCCTCATTTACATCTTAGACCTTGTCCTGACATGCACAGGTATGCTTTAAAACATAGCTTTTTTTGACATGTAGACAGGGAAAACTGTAGACTGGAAGGCAGCAGCATCTTTGCACCTGGGAATCCGAACAGTCCAACTGCCCTGAATGATTTATGAATAGTCCCAGACTTTTGTAGCAACTTGTTACTCAGAGTAATTTAAAAAATTTGGTCCTCTTGCTTCAGACCCCAAAGCCTAACGATGCCACTGAACAGAAGTGCTGATTGTGTTACAAACAATCAATGTGCCATATGAAAGGTAGCCTTCCAGTAATAGCTTTTTTTTCAGGCTCATGGTTGGCTTAAATCTACTTCTTAATCCTTGCTAAATTTGCCAACATGGCTTTTGGACAAGGGTCATATTGCCACCTGTTGGTTTAGCAAGGTGTCAGCTCTTCAGTTGTATTTTTTAGATCCCATGTAGACAGTTTTTTTCTTAAAAAAAGATTGGAAGAACAAGACATACAGTAAATACCTGTGTATGTGTGGATAGGGAAGGCCTATATGAAAATCATTGACTCCCTCCAGTGGTAGTCTCAAATTAGATGCTACAATGGACATGACTGGAAACTTAAGAGATGACTAAGAAAGCAAATAATAGTCAGCACCACTGTGTTTTGAAATCTCAGTACTGGTAGCCTACAGGGCCTTCATCATGCAGCTAGCTTAGGAGGCCATGGACTTTTAGTTGCATACTGGATGTCATAGTCAAGCATCATGACATGCTAGTTCTACTCCTGAGCCACCTAGAGCCATCTGTTGATGTGATTGAACCACTGTGGGTATCTGATCCAATCAATTCTGCCCCACAGCTCATGGTGTAGAGGGCAGTAGTTATACAAGCAAGGACGTGACCCTGTTGTAGTACCACCCTGCTGTCACTATCCACCCCCAACACACACACTCAGGTTGCATCACTGCTCTCAGTTCTCCAATTTCATCTTGGTGTCTCCTTCCTTTCCTGATCTCTTGTTTTACCTCCTTGTTGCTTCCCTCTTCCTTTGTCATTTGCCTTTACCTTTATTTCTGCTCATTCTCTCTTCCTGTTTCGTTTTTTCACTAAGTCTCTTAGTTTCTGCCTGTTCTGTTTCACTGACTGAGGCTTATTTTTCTTTCCTCCTCCCTGTCTCCAGCTTTCTTATCTCCTTTGTATACTTTCTACTTTATTTGCCTTTCTTTAGTTTCATTATATCTCTAGCTGTTGCTGTCCTCATAGTGCCTGTAGTCCATATAGGGCTCTCCGCCCCATTTCATTTCCTCTGTCTGTTGCTTGTTGTTTAAATTTTGGAATTCATTTTTCTCTCTATTGCGATTGTTATCCCTCATACTTCTTTCGCTCCTGTCTGTTGACACTATCAACAGGTAGAGTACATTTTGCACCACAGCTGAGCTCTTGATTTCACACTGAAAGAAGGAAAGAGACCCAAACCCAGGGGACACCTCCTGCCCGAGACACTCGACTCTCCACTTTGAAACTCTGTATGTGTGTGTGTGTGTGTGTGTGCTGTGATAAAGCTGAGCCACCAGCCACCCTCTCTGTGCTCCCTCAGTGCCTGACCACAGAGAACTGGAATAATCTGGTTTCAGCTGCATCAGGGTTGTTGTTTGGTTGGCAAGGCACATTAGTGGGTCAATCGGGTCTTTTACAGGGTGACAAAGAGATATATAGGCAGAAGGAAATGACGAGAGAATGAGATGGTGCAGGAGTAGTGTGTGTATATATGTTGGGAGGAGGGTTGTGTTTTTTACAGGGGGAAATGTTGCATTGTACTGTCGCTGGCTAACCGCAGTGGGGTTTTCCTGTCGTTACCTAGCAGCCCTTGTTAGCCCTATTACTTAAGAGGCCTAACAAAGAGAGGTATGGATATAAAGAGACAAGTAACTTCTAAGCAACTTCTTTGATGCCATTTGTACCGCTGTACAAATGTTCAAAAATATTTAAAAAAATAGATTAACTGGAGGTTTTCACCAGCCCAAGAACCACATGTCAATATGTCAGCCCTAACATATATATACTATGTAACATATGCATGTATAACATGTGACTTAAATTAGATGCTAATCACTTTCTGTGTCGACTGGATGTGTAAATAAGTAACTGCTAGCTAAAGCTTGTAGTAGTAAGGTGATAATGCCTTGATTGTGTTTAAGGCTGTTTTTCTGATACTTCCTATTGTCCAGAAGAAAATCAATTAATGATGCTATAGTGCGGTCTTGCTGTTACTAAAAGGGGTCTTTGTTCAACTTGAATTGAACAAAAATAGATACCACCAAAAGCAATGCAGTTTTCTGTAAAAGGATGCGAGTAACCGAAGTAGTCAAACCATTAGTTGGCAGCATCTACTAGTCTTTGCACTGCAGATCTGTTATTGCTTTCCAAAACTCTGAGGTTTGGTTAAGATAAAGCTACTAAAACTGCATGGTTAGGGTCAGGGAAAGATATTAGTCACTGGTAAAAGAAATGAGCATTGATTGTTGGTAGGAGATGGGATGCAAACAGTGTTTTTTCAGTTTCAGAATACAATCCATACAATAATTGACAAAGTTACTGATGCTCAGATTGGCATGGTGGAAACATGTCCAGCTGAAACCCATTTCTGTGTCGTGATCATTGTTGTAGCCTTCAAGGCACTTAAAGACATATTTTTAAACTGACCTTTTTACATTTGTGTGTGTGTGTGTGTGTGTGTTCTCCTGACTGGATGAGTAATCCTGCGCCCATGTGAATGTATTTACGTGGAGATGTATGTATGCACATGCAATCCAAATAGCCATTTTACACCGCTGTTAACTCTCTGGAACATAAAACAAAACAGCTACTTAATCCTTCCAAGGTGCGTGGCTGGCTCCCCTTGAAGGTTGTAATGCCCCTTTACTAGAGCAGTTAAAACACGCAGGTAATAAAGGAAAAAAGAAAGGGAAACAAGCAAACACAGATCACACACATACAGTACTTGGCATTTGCTCAGAGCCGGTCAGGAAGTAGTGAAAACTGCTACTCTTCCACAGAAGGGCTGAATGGGTCTTTCCAGGGCCATGGGCCAGAATTGTATTGCACAGGATCTGAAAAAAACGTATTTGTTTATCTGAAACAAGGGTGCTGCAGCCAAATTAAATAAAGGGGAATCACAAAATGATGTTTAGCTTGAGGACGAACAAATGGCAGACTTTCACCCAGGAGAACGGGCTTCATGTCCCATCTGAAAACAAAAGTAAACGACTTTTAAACGTAATTAATTTTTTTCTACGTAACTTACGTGGCTCACATTTTGTGAACCACATTTTTTACTTAATTTACGTGTTTTGTGTAACTTATGGTGGTCACATGACCCTTATAAGTACTCTTCCAGCATTTACTTACATTTATATAGTTTTTATACTGTCTTTCATAACACCTAACCAGGATGTTTTTAGCCCTAAACCTAGCTTAGTGGTTTCGTAGCCTTTTTTTAAACTGTGAACCACACATGTATGTATAATGACATGTGTGCTTCATGAGACACTTTTGACAAACTCTAATATGTGTTGTTATTTTGGAGATCTTGACCTCTGACCTCTGGCCTCAACAAGGCATCAAGGCTCACTGGATATTTTCTCTTTTTTGGGACCATTCTCTGTAAACATTAGAGATGGTTTTATGTGAAAATCCCAGTAGATCAGCAGTTTGTGAAATACTCAGACCAACAACCATGTTCAGAGTCACTTAGATCACCTTTCTTCCTCATTCTGATGATCACTTTGAACTTCAGCAGGTCATCTTCACCTTGTGATTAAGTGATTTTATATTTGTGTTAACAAGCAGTGAAACAGGTTTAGCTAATAAAGGTGCTGATGACTGTACAGACAATGGGTTGGGCACACATTTCTCGTCAAAGATAATTTATGTGACTTGGTTAATGCAACTGCAAGCAGAAGAGTATTGATCGCCCTTGTTTTTGGTTGTGTTCTGGGGCACTGGGAAATTAGAAATTTAAATTTAAATAAGCTAATTGCTAACCATGCTGTGTATGAATAAAACAGTAAGTCAAACAGTAAGTAAAGGTGGACATAGTTGAATTATTTTTTTTTTTTTTGTAAAAAGAAGCTTATCGGCTTCTTGCACAGAGCAATGAAAGGAAATCATACATATTTTAGGTTGTAATATGTCTCCAAATTGATTTTCCCACCTCAATGATAAAACAAACAAACAAACACAAAACATTAGCTATCTTGAAGGTATTAAATTAATCAAAGACCTTATGGTTTACATCAACAGAAGATCAGTAATGTGTAGTGTATGTAGTCAGTAGTAAATGGTCATAAAGATGAAAAAGCATAATGGTCCTTTAAATTAGATTGAGGCATGTTGTGTTCGGTGTGATCACTAGGCATATTATTTACAACATATATTTCCAAAGTCAGATGCAGATTGTAAAGGAAAACATGAAGGAAAACAACATTCTACCTGCCCACCATCCTCCCTCGTTAAACATCCACACCGTTAATAATGCCAAGTTCCACATCCAAGCCCAGTGGGGAGCCACGTGTTGGAATATACTACGCTGTGCAGTACCAGGGTGGGCCGAGGTAGCCTGCTCTGAGTTCAGCCTGGGTTTGATTGTGAAGAGCACAGTTTGGGGGGGTTGTTGCCTGGTTGGAAGTCTACCGCGCTTGTTGTGCTCCCACAAAGCCACACACACATTTCACCAATTTAATGTTGTGTGTTCTGAAATTGTAATGAACGCGAGAGGACTATGTGATGTGATTAGCAGAATGCTATTTGGAAAGATGCTGACACACACAGGACCCTGCTTCACATCATATCACACACAGTAACAGGGTGGATTCATATGTTTTTTCCCTCACTTATCCATTTTTTATTTCTGTGTTTGATTTGAAACCTAAAAACTCTTTTGTCTCAGATAATGTCATTTCTAAATGGTTTGCTTTCAGAAATGACAGGACCTTTATGCACAGTTGTTGCTATGAAGCAATTGGGTTCATTGAATATTCAGAATGCTGTGTTATTGTCATTGTAGCCAGGTCTGCAGCATTGCGAGACTGGTCCAAAATCCCAGACTGAATTGTTATAAACTGCAAATTTTTTCATGACAATTGTGAGGGGCCACATTTTAATATAATTACCCCCAATCCTTTTCAATGCAACTTTTTGGAATTACATGGGAGTCTGCCAAGATTGTGATGACTGGACCAAATTCTAATCAATAACAAATGTTATAGGTACTTAAAGGATAAGCCTTAATCATTTTAAATATTAAAAAAGTCCTAATAATGTCAAATCAATAAGCATGGTAAGATTATGTCCTTAACTTTTAATAGTTACTTTGGGAGTAGCGACCATTACTACTACTACTCCTTCCCTCTGTTTGGTGGAGCAAACAAGCCCACCAAAAAAAAAAAGAAGCACAGGATATCTAATTACTTTTACTGGGCTAATGACAAATTCAAAATAATCACAACAGCAGTAATTATCACCTGCACTGCCAATTAGAATGAATCATTTTCAACACTCACTGAGCCTAGTGTGACATTCTAGTGTTACTTTCCAACAAAACAAATGTTAGCAAAAAAGCTTTGTATTGCTATGTGCTGTAATACAGCACAAAAATGACAATAGAGAATAGTGATGCACCTTCATGACAGCTCACAGGTTGTTCCCTCCAGGCAGCTGCATCTTGCTTTATATGACAGTTTGACAAATCACATCAGTTTGGATAAATAACACCAACTAGCAGCACATAGGTGCTGTTGGACAGTGTGTTTTTTTTTTTATGCTGAGGAGAGCTTACGAGTCTATATATAAGGCAGGGACACATTTCATCCAACTGTTTCCCCATGAAAACACATAAACACATCCGCAGGCTGACATACTGAATGATCACGAGACTTATATAGGTCATTTAAATGTGGTCAGTTAGCAGTGGCAGTGAGGCATGCAGAGCAGGGGGATTTCTCCTCTGTCGCTATGTGTTACGGCAGGGCCAACTGGATGAGAGACGACAGCGCACGCGAGGTCCTGTGGGTCCATACAGGATTCACGCGAGTTTATTAATCTTAAGCAGGAGTAGG
>CAFUXE010000457.1:590500-609494 GCA_903364295.1 Serranus cabrilla
AGCAATGTTAAGGGGAGGACACTGCAACATGAGGCCAAAAAAGTCGCTTCTACAAAGGGGCAGTTTAAGGTTGGGGCTCTGGTGTTTTGGTTATTAAGTTTTAGAGCAAGGGTTAATGGAAGGTTAGTTTAGGTTTATGACTTGGGTTGAGGGTTAAACCGAGAATTAGGTTTCAGAAAAGATTGAGCTTAACTATGTAGTGCTGAGGGTTCATACCAGGGCTGGGAAGAGAAACATGAGCGTAAAGGGTTGAGTTATAGCTTGTCTGTGGAAGCATGTGTGCAGGCTTCACATGTCTACTAACGCTTGTCTCCCGGCATGTGTGTGCTTACATTTCTCTTTGTGTATATTTATGTACACGTGAGTGTGTATGTGTCTATCGAGCCATGAATTACTACCACTGGCTTACATCCATTTAATCTGTCTGAATCATCCTGGATTTATGCACTTAGCATGTTTGCTGCAGCGGACATTAATCTGGGATCAACCTGATACTTATCAAAAGAGGTGGGATTAATTCTGTGTTGATGCTCTGGAAGTGTAGCAGCCATGTAATACAGGAAACTTCAGTGTATTTAATATTGTTTTGTGAATTGACAAAATCTGAAAAATCCATCATATATATTTGAATAAATGTATTTATTCATTCATATTTATAATGAAAAGATCACTTTTGAAAAAAAGTGATGTTGAAATTATAATGACCATATTAAAAGAGAGATGCTACAGATGAACTTGGTAAAAAAAAACAGATTATTACTTACGTTCAAACTTTTTTTAAATTTAAAGTATTCTATAAATGTTTAAATATGCAAATTACGCATTGTCCTATTAAATATGTAATGCACACACATTTCCAGAACAGAAATGTGAACATTGGATACAATTCATTCTTGTTTTACTTTGCTGACATATTTGAGTCTTTTTGAGTTTTTAAAGAGGGAATTTTGAATATCTGATTTCATCACTCCATATTAGAATTAGAAGCATCTTCTCACCAAGATTAGGGTATCAGCTAACGGTCAGTCCACCTTAAATTAGCTAATCCCGTTGACTCTAATCAGCAGGGAGCAAGTGAAACACAGGAACTTGACTTCACATCCTACTTCCCAAATTCTTCAGAGCCAAAACAAAATTTCCTATCATGTCAAATCCTCTGATGAGACATGCATCAATCATTTATCATAATCAGCTTTCTGTTTAAACTGGGGCATCAATAAAGAATTTGTATGGTATAAGCCTCAAACAATAAAAAGCATGGCTAATACATTCACATGAGTGGAACTCACGAATATCAGTTCTGTGTCACACAGAACAACTGAGTTGCTATATTTTTGCTTGATAAACAGATGAGTCAGCGTTCATATTCCCAGCCAATTTATTGTCAAGTCATGTAACAGTCAGCGAGGAAGTGGAGCAGAGAGTGTCTGAACAGGCAGCAGAATGTCTGAGGGAGAGAGCTGCCCGTGAAAAATCAGTATTCATGGCTAAAGAGAAAGCGGTGACGGGTGTATGAATAATAGAAAAGTAATTTCTTGAGGCCATTCTGTAACAATAAGTTGAAAAATCACCTTAGCTAGAGATGCGCACTATTTCCATGGCAACTTGCTCTGGTAACCAGATATAACTGTGACAGCTGGCTGCACAGCTGTGAGGAGGTGTTAAAGATTAGGTGACTAAACAAAACCAATCCAGGTCATATGTGCTTCTCTAAAAACCACAGCTGTTCCACACTAAAGGTGCCTTTCCTTAAAGGCCACTTTCTGTCCAACGTTTAATAAAGGGCTGACAGTCAGAAGAGAAACAGAACAGTGAAATCGTTTGCATGTTTCTCTCTGACGCAGTCGACATTTAAGTAAAGATATGTGGTTAGAAGTATTTAACACAAAAAATGTAAACAAAAAATGCATGAGTAATATAAAAATCAGGTTTGGGATTGCACTGGAAAAATATATATGCTTAGAAATAACTGGCCCATATGCAAATTCATCAGGACTAGTTAATTGTGTCAACTCAATTTAAGAAGTTATAGTTATTAGTTTTATCAAATTACCAGTTCTGTCGACGGACTATATTTGTTTAATATCTTTAACCCCTTGAGATCCAGATAGAACCAAAAAGTGAGGATGGGGGAATTTAAGGGGGCAATAGCAGGTCAACAGTATATGTCACATTGAAGTGGTATACAGTTTCTGGGAAGGCTGGGAATCTGAATATTAAGTTATTCTACTTATAAATCTGTAATAAACATTATGTTTTGGTAAGCGACCTATTCCGATTTCCTGATGAGAACAAGTGTTGACAGGTTTAGTATCGGTTTCGACCACTCCTATACAGGATTCCCTGAACTAGCAACACAACAAAACAGTTGTGAGTCCATTTGACGGAAGACAGTGGTATGAACTTAACCAAATATGAAATGTATGAAATGATGCTAGCGCTGGGCACAGTGAGCTCTCCAATGTGTAAATTCTCCACTGTGATCGATTAGAACAAGATCCAACCTGACATGTTTGGTGGAATCACAAAAGCCTTTGAGAACCAGATCCTTCTCTGACCAGAGCAGCAGTGACTCAACAGCTGTCTGCCAGCTAGATTAATTACTCTGTATTTCCCCACTTCCAACCACACAGCAGGTGTATGTCTACATGCTGAAATAGAAGATGGTCCCAGCTGATCTAGGGAGATCCAAGACTTATGGCATGCTATCTCTGTGTGTGACCGTGTGTGAAATCCTGAACATGTGCCTGTGGAAAACTAAGGTGTGGGTTAGGTTAAGGGATGGATTTGTTGCAGTGGATTCTTTGAGCTCCTTGTGTGAGGAAAATTGATTATGTGACAGTGTCTGCATTCAATGGACTTGCACTTCTGCATAGAATTTCCTGTTGAGGACTTCCACTTCCTCTTTGAAAAGACATTTTTCTTCAATGTACCTCTTTGAACAAAACTACTTAATTGCTCAGTTTACACTGCATGGCTTGACACGACTTTGACTTGACACACATTTTCAATGGCAGATAGTACCGCTTAGCTGATCTTCACTGATCTGATATAGCGGTTGAGATTCTCTTACCAATCACTGGTCATCAGTTTTTTAACTCCACCTTTAGCAATGCCTCAGCATACTTGAAGGTGATACCAAACAGTACCAGGTACCAGGCACTATCCAAAACCTTTGCCAACAGAAAAAAACAAAAGAGGTTCCAAGTGACTCCAGACAGGCCGTACCATGCATTAGAAATGTGGCACAAGCAAAGCTAGCAGCTCTTTCTGCCTGTACTTCACTTAGGATGCTCGCATTGACAATGCTAACATGCTGATGTTAAGCAGGTGTAGTGTTTACCATGTTCAACATTTTAGTTTAGTGTGTCAACATTCTAACATTTGCTAATTAGAAGTAAACACAAAGTACAGCTGTAGCTAATGTCAACGGCTTGCAGGTAGCTATCTGGTCATAAACATGAAAATGAGTACAATTACAATTCATCCTGAGGGGGGCATGAGTGTCTCAACTTATTTAATGGAAATCCATCCAATATTTATATCCAAGTCAATTTTGAGGTGGATGATACATCTATGTTAATAATAAACAAAGGGTGCCACCATTAATATGGGAGAATAAGGGACACCTTGCTAGTGTCGACATGCCCAGGGAGCACAGGTGCAGCAGGTGGTCTAGGGGTCTTCCTGCAGGAGATTTTGAGTGTCAGACACTTAATTTCTTGCATTTTTATGCACCAATTTGCGCTTTTTATGTGCCACCTTATGCCTGCGTCAACATAACATACTTACGTGGTTTTACTAAAGTAAAGTTTGCAGATTGGGAAGCCTATCTGGTCTCCATAACCAGGATGGAGGACCAACGATGACCATGAGTGACAGCAGACTTGTCATTTTCCTCAGCAAATTATGATTTAATGCTTCTCTGCTTAGCACTCTTGGTTTTAAAAATATCTCATATAGTGTATGTCTTGTATGAGGGTATGCACCAAAATATGGGACAAATTCTGTGTTGTATAGATCCTTGTTTCTGTATTATACTGCATGGGAGGCAACCCTATAATAAAAAGAGCATCTTATACATTAGATTCCAGACACACTGTCATACACACACCATATAGAAGTTCAGTGTAATTGACAGAAAGAGAACAATGGTGTATTGTTTGGCGCAGAGCATAAGGGCTCCATTAGTTAGAAATTAGGCAATTGTTTGCTGCTGCATCCTGTTAGTTAGCAAATCTTACAGCTACTGGCCTACATTCTTCCATTAAGAGCAAATTTAGCAATCATATGAGTTTCATTTTCCTTTTATTATATTAAATGGTTGTTAAACAAATGATTACAAGCTTTTTTCTTTCAACTTTTTGCTTTGGTTCTCTAACTTTTCTTTATCTTTCTCTGCTCAGGGATAGATATTCTGAAACTGGTAGCAGCCCAGGTGGGCACCCAGTGGATAGACATCTATCAGTTGCTGGCCAATGCCACGGAGAGGGAGGTGGCTGCCTTTTCCAACGGCTACTCGTCGGATCACGAGCGGGCGTACGCAGCGCTGCAGCACTGGACCATCCGGGACAGTGACGCCAACCTGGCCAAGCTGATCAACGCCCTGCACCGACAGCGCCGCATTGATGTAGTGGAGAAGATCCGCTGCGTCATGGAGGACAACCCCCAGGTAGGCCGGATGGATGTTTGGGCGAGACAGAACATAAGGAAAATATGTTTGACCTTTCCTGTGCTCACATGGTTTCGATCTGCAGCTCTGTCAACATGACTGGCCCAAGCTGTAGTACAAACTGTCCTTTGCATCTCTCCCTCTGAAATCTAATCTGTGAGGAAAGCTGTCTGGTGTGTCCCACTGGAGCCAGTCCCTGTGGTCTAGCTGCATTCCTCACATTAAAGCAGCAGTTCACTTAGGGAGAATAATTCAATGTTGAGGTAGTTATGATGCTCACTGCTCTCTGTTTTGTCTGTTTGAGGCCAGAGTGAATATCAAAGAGATAATGTGACATCACCAGGTGAGGTGATGCCAGGGTGGGCAGAAGAATGCGTCCATGTTGTGTCGGTAGAAAACGTTCTTGCTCTCATTTGTGCCCCTACGGAGTTGATCTTAAAAACAGGTGTGGTGAGGTGCATTGTTGGTAGACTGCTATCCTTTGAGTGCAGGAAGCGATTGCACCACTGACCAATAAAAACCTGGTCTAAAGTCAATGGTGCAGTACTTTTCCTGCTATTTAAAGGGTGTGTTCTTTCAGTAGTAGGGTGCATCTACAAAAGCAGGTTCACAACTTGCAGCTGGGCTCCTTCTCCTCAGTTAAGTAGGTTGTTGGTTGATGGTTGCTGATGGGACAGAGGACTTGGAGATGGCATAGGTAGTGGTTTCCAATTTCTGGAAAATGGAAATGCTCTGGCTTAAAAAAGGCATGAGAGATGAAGCACTGATTCCGCCAATAGGGCTACTTTTTGTACAGTGCAGTTTCCCAAACACAAATCTAATTCTTTTCTTTCTCTTAAGCCTATTGGCATGATGCATCCTGGTTCATGCATGAAGCAGAATGAGTGCTATTGAGGAAACAACTCACATGTCCAACCTCACTCATGGGTGGTCTGTTATCAGCCTCATACTGTAACTTCCTCTGAACACACACACACAAACAGAAGACACAGGGACACCCAGAATCCTTCATCACCGTTTACTTACTCTCTTTTAACTGTTCAGTGATTTGTATCAAGTGAGTGCCCTTGACTGGAGTCTCCAAGGTTAGTGCTGCACAGTAACAGCCTTGTTCCGACATATCAGTCATCTAAATGTCTCAGCTCATTAGTTAGTTGTTGTAATTTGGCCTTTCATCACAGCTTAATATTAAGCAGGACAAGTCCAGCAATAGTTTCCTGTTTTTTCTTACTGGATTGATTGTGGATAAGATAGCAGATAATAGAATTGTTTGGTCAGGGGGAGGCATGGTGATTAGGATTGATTCAAGTGTAGGGACAGCCCTATACACACTATTTTGTGTACTTGTATTTAAGGGCTGTTAAAGAGAGATTTATGGTTATAATGATTGCTATGGGTATCAGGAACAGGTACCAGTTTAAGACCCGTCCTCAATACCATCTCTATCTCCAAATCCCATCTCTGGAAAGTCTTATCTACAATGTTAGTGTGATTTTTGTGATGCATTTATTGTACAGTGGGCGATGTGGTTGTGCAGCTGTTAGCACTGTTGCCTCAGCAAGAAGGTTCCGGGTTCTATCCGGCTTGGGGCTCTTCTCTATGGAGTTTGCATCTTCTCCCTGTGGGTTCTCTCCGGGTCTTCCCGCTCCCTCCCACAGTCCAATGACATGCAGCTTAGGTTTAAGAGGTGACTTTAAGTTGCCCGTAGGAGTGATTGAGAGTGTGGGTTGTAGAAACTTGACTTCAGAAGGTGTACTGTTGCATTTTTTTGTTTAGAAGTGTATTTTGTATTAATTTCTTGCATCGTTTAAAAGACTTCCTGGACAAAAGGTGTCATACATCCTCTCTATGGAGGGAGGCCTCAGCAACAGCAGGATAATGAAACCACAGCTAAAGTTAAATGCAGAAGGCTGACACAAGTAAAAGGAGGGATTAAAAAAGAGAAAAAGAAAGATGGAATGCAACTTTAAAAGGGTCAGGTTCAGCTAATGTACTGTGTGTCCTCAGTCATTTCACACCAGGTCAATGTGATTCACTTTTGGGAAGCATGTCCATGCATCTGTTACATAACAGCAATATAACATTGACATCTGAACACACAGTAGCAAAAAAAAAAACATTCACTGTACTGATGGTGTTCCCATCGGAACAACTGAGTGTCAGCTGTCTGATGGATGTTTCTATTTTTATCTCTGCCTCTGCATGAGAGCTGAAACCAGAAGAAAGGGTGATGGATGCGATTCTTTTTCTCTTCTCTCTTATTTGTGTTCCTCCTCACTGGGAACTATGAGGCGTCTGCTGAGGAAGTGGGTTTGCAAAGCGGACAGAATATGACCTTGAACATGTGCAAACGCCACAATACTTATCTGTATTCATACGGCGTATCCAGTATCAAAAGCACTGCTAATGTGTATGTAAAAAAATGTGTTTTGCATTAGAAAGTAGCAACATATGTTCTGAATAATTACAGTTTGCTAATTATTATAGTTTGCTTTTTTTTCCATTTACAAATAACAAAACTCAAGATAACAGCCAGCTTCTGTTAAGTCAATAAATACATGCTTTGTTCATGCATTAAATGCATGTTTAAATAGCTGCTGTGCCTGCCTGCTTCTCTAGCCTGGGCTGCAGTATGTACAAATAAGTGATTAAAGAGTAGCCATGCTGTTTCATTTCAGTAAGTGTCCTGAGTGTGGCTAATGAATGCATCATGTTGGAGACTGCAGCAGACGGAGCTGCTATCCTCAGGGAGGAGTGAATTAGCCAAGGGGAAAGAATGATTTTTTTTTTGCATTTTCCTCTTTTCTGTGTATTAACACAAAGCAAAGTCTGGTTTGTCTGTGCAAGTCCTTCAAAAGTCAGAGAAAGGCTCAAAGGGCAAAGAAACAATAGACCACTAAAAAATGACCTGAAACAAGCACAAAACTCCTCAATGGATACCTCACTGAAGCGTAAATATATTGAATCACTTCTGGAGGATTCACTATGAGCATGTTACAGTAACTAGTGTAGACCAAGCATGCAGTGTTGCTGTGGTTGTGGTCACTTAGCATGCTTGCCAGGTGCCAGGATACAGCAATGTTAGCCATAATGGAAATGTCATTAGTTTAACTGGTATTTGGTCATAAGCTCATGTGTAAGGGACTTGTGTCACTTTCTGTGAGTTACATGCATAATGGCTTTTCAAAATAAACTTCCATGTTCATAGGAAATTGTTAACTGCAGACAATAAAACCACTTGAAATGGGAAAGTCAGAGTGAAAGAACAGAGTTGGTGTTATGCCCCAGCCTAGGGGGCCTATAGGACATAACATGAACAAGCCCCGTCTTCCCCATCTCTCAATTAGCCACAAACAAAGATTGTCTCAAAGGTCAAGGAAGTATTTATTTTACAAAGATAACTCAAATTAATACAGGTAACTAAGTAGGCTTCAGGGTGGACTAACCAAAATAACAAACAAAATGTTTATATCTGAAAAATAAGACGTCTTACTGCAAAAACAAATGACAACAAAACTTACCTCCCTATCTAAATAAACAGGAGAAAAGTGATTAAATAAACTGGCAGTCCAACCTTACTATACAAAACTAAACATATCCAAAAACCACATAGTTTAACTTATACAGAATTAGTTTTTTAAATTCACCAAAAAATTGAAAATCACTTACTTTTCCTGAAGCCTGTCATACTATATTGTGCTGGAGACATTTGCTTTTGGATTGTCTGTCTTCTCTCAAATATAAAGAACCTATATGACACATTTTTGTGCTGCTTGAACAAAATCAACAGCAATGTCTCCTTTTCAGGACCTGTTTTGAGCAGTTTCTGCATGAAATGCTCTTTTTTTCCTTTTTTTCAATTTTGAACTGGAGTCTGGTTTTAAGTGATTAGATTATTTGACTGAGACAGACACACACAGACAGTCGTAAATCTCTTTTTTGCTTTCTACTTCTTCTCTACAAAGGGAATGCACAGAATCTACAACACACAGTAGTCATTATTCCTTCCTGCCACAATGGTGCACAATCAAGTGCAATTTCTTCCATAATTGGGTGTTTATGACTCAGGTCCTATTAGACGCCTTTCAGTCCCTTTCATAAAGAGCCCCATAAGATGATTAAATGAAACCACATCCATTACTTTCTGCAGAAAGGACAAAAAATTCCCAGAAACAGCGATGATTCTTTTAAAGGTAATCCTGAGAGATTAACTGCATGTGTTTGTGAGTGTATTTGACATTAAGTATGCTTTAATGCAGTCTGGGAGCAGACTCATCCATTGAAGATGTACTTTAAATGTCATACATGAATTAGGGGTAAAGGCTGGATGTACGATGAGATCGGAGTAGGCTGGATGCCGTACTCTTCACCAGTGTTTCCCAAACTTTTATTCTGCAGAGCCAATTTTAAAAATGAGAAACCATCAGGAATCAAGTCACAATAGGGCATATCTACAAATCACAATACCAGATAAATAGGCCTATGATTATCATAACAATATAAACATTCGGCTACGTCTACTATCAAAAATGCTTATTGTTGAAAGTTTTATGAAATTCCCATACCTGTTATCATAACAAGTTTAGGAGATGAGATTAAGCCTGGTTGCCTTTGTGCAATTTGCATAATTTGCATAATGACAAAATTAATTGCTGAAAAATTAGAAATGGCTGTGATTTAATTTATAGTTAACTTAGAAAGTTTATCTAAGAGTCTAAGTCCGTGTTTGTGATGTCCAAATAGTCATCTTTTATAAAACCTTTACTCATTAGCTAGCATAAATTATGCTTAAACAGAATAAACAAAATTAACTTCAACTCAGGCCAAATAATTACCTTACTCATCCTAAAGCATAATTTACTAAAAAGACAGAAAAAAACTCACCAAATGTGTCTTGATTAGTTCATCATTCCACTGTTCCGACGATCACAAACTCTGATCGAAAGAAATCTTTAATGTGAACGCATGCTGACTCTACAACTGTTTTACCCAAAGTTGCTGGTTTTATTTACGATTACCACTTTACTTTTGTTTAAGCCAATATATTTATCCAGTTGCTTACAAACTTGCACCTTGTTAATGCTCGGCTTGTTGCTTTTTTATGTTGAAATTCAACTGGTTTATTTGGCAACCCAAATAAAATCCCCTGAACCAGGAGAAATCTCACGCTCCAGCCTCTGGAAATGACTTGTTCTCCACAGTTGGGCATTTCCCCATCTTTGCTGCTATCTTGGTTAATAGCTCATCTGTTTCAAGTAATTACATCTGAGTGAGATTTAACATTTTTGATCTAATTAATCTAAATATCCCCAGTGTGTGTGTGTGTCCCCTGTGCCCTTCATACTGCAGTAATATGCCAACTCTGTCAGTGAGGCTGGCTGGCTCATTCTGCATGTGTGTATGAGTGTTGGGCCGGGTGCCTAGTGTGTGTGTGTGTGTGTGTGTGTGTATCTCAGTCCCTGTCCCCAGCAGGGCCCTGTGCCGTGCTGACAGGAGAAGTCAGCAATTCAGCCTGATCCTTTTCTGTCTCACACACACACGCACACAAGGCAGCCTGGAAGCTTCCTGGAACAGCAGTACTGTTCTTCCTCGCAGTGACCCCTGAATGTGCTCCAGCTCCGTCCTCAGTGCTCAACTCTGAGCTGTTTCAGTCGAGCAAAAGGAAACCAGATTCTATGTGGTTTGAGAGGCTCCTAGACAAAGTGCTCTGCCTGGGTGGGCAGTCATGTTGGTCACTGACAGTGGGATGCATTGTAAGGTAATGATTACAGTGTGTTTAATACAGGGTCAGATCATGGGACAGTGAGTCTTGGAGGCCTCCTTTGGCCTGGTCCATTCATGGTAATGAAAGAAACATTAGGTTGAAGGGGCAGGTAAACTCCCAACCTAATGTGTCAGCATTAAAAGGTGACAATTTAACTGTAGCCCTTGATGGTTAAACATAACTTTTTGGTTGATTGATGCTCCCAATGAAGGCCCTTCAGCAAAGAACCTGAGCCAGCTTTAGTAGCTGTATACTAGAGTTAGTTTGGCTGTTATTTCTCATACTCTGTACTTGACAGATGAATATTCTAAACTAGATGAATATGAAAAAAAAATGTTACACAAAAAGGTGCAAATATACTCATCAAATATACCCTTTAAAGTTTTCTGGGATTATTATCCACTTTTTTTTATTTCTAGTAATCAGACCTACTTATTTTTATGCAGATTTCCTTGACTATATTTTTAAAACATATTTTCTTATTTGGTGCTTCGCGGCGCTCCTGCTGACTCCGGCCTGTGGCTCTTCTGTGTGGAGTTTGCATGTTCTAAGCGAGGGTTCTCTCCGGTTCCTTCTGCCTTCTCAGGTTTAATTGGTGAATGTGAGCATGAATGGTTGTCTGTTTCTGTCAGCCCTGTAATAGTCTGGTGACCTGTTCAGGGTGTTCCCCACCTCTTGCCCAGTTTCAGCAGGGATCGGCTCCAGCCCCCTGCGACCCAAGATCAGATAAGCGGTTTATGAATTAATGAATTTTCTTATTTGCTCAAGACAGTGATTCAATATCAAGTTGATGGAATCAGATTTGTAATCGGAGGGTCACTGCTTCAAATCCCAGGATAGGTCAAGACTCACTGGTGTGTAAAAGGATGACTGAAAGGCAGTGTGTACATTTTCAAATCGTGGGACTAATAAGAGAATCTCAATATGTTAAAGAATGTTCATATTCAAATTGCTGAAAACCAGCAACCACAATAAAATGTAGACCTGTGACATAACATTGAAAATCAGATTGTTTTATTTTGCCTTTGAGCAAGGCCTCAGTGTAGCTGCTCAGTGGCCAGCAGATATGTGAATGTGATCAGGGTGTTCCTGAAAAGAGAGCTTTGCTCTCAGTGAAACCCACACATAAATCAGGGTAAAGAACTATTTTCTTACGTATTCACTGACTTCCTGTCCCCTGAGGCTGCCACATTTTCATCCCACATGGGTGTCTGTGTTATTTTTCCCCCCATCTGCCCTTAAAAAACATTTGTTCGGGTTACATCTGCTGCTGTGTGAAAGTCTGCGTGTCTTTGTGTGTGTGGGTGTGTGTGTCTGTGTGCTACTGTGCATGTATGTATGCGCGTCTTTGTGAGCGAGACAGAGCGTATTTGTTCTGTTAGAATCACGTAAGTTGTGTCACGCTGCAGCCCAATGACCCAGACATTATGGAACAGAGAAAGAAAACAAGAGAAAGAGCACAGCTCTGGTGTTTTTATGTCATGTCCGGTTGGAGCTCATTCATCAGGCCTGAGAGTGAACGGAGCAGAAATCCATCATAACAAATTGAATCCACCACTGCATGAAAATGGATTTTCGTCAAAAGAAAAGACATTTTTGTTTGTTTGTTTGCTGGTTCTGTCTAGTTTTCCTCCAGCTCCATTTTCCATTTCCAGTGTGTGTGTGCGGTGAATGAAATGACCTCTCTGCTGCTGCGACCTTTAGGCCAGACTGGTCTCATGCTGTGAAAAACAAGACGTGCTCTCATGATCTCATCCCCCAAAACCAGTCACTACTGGTTCAAACCACAGGTTCATTACCACACCAAAGAGGGAGAGGGGGGGTGAGAGGAGGGAGAGGAGGGGGTTTGCAATGATAGAGGAAAGAGAGAGAGTAAAAGGGGCAGAAAAGGGAAGATGAAGAAAAGAAGAGAGAGAAACTGAAACAAAGTGGGACACAGAGAGAAAAATATGAAGCGGGAACAGAGGGGGAAGAGGAGATGGGGAAGCAAGGATAAAAAGGTGAACATGGGAATGGAAAAAAATATAAAGTGGGGGAAAATGGAAGAGAAAGACAGAAACAGTGATAAAGCTGAAGAAGTAAAGAAGGGTTTAACTGTTTCTAAGAACATCTCAGAATCCATTGGTACTATCAGTGTTGTGATACGTTGTTGGGAAGTTGGGAAGCTCTAAACCTTTGTCTTCAAGATACCTAAATAAAAATGGGTTCTAGGCAGGACTGGGACAAAAAATCAGCCTGGCATAATCTTCACTGTCTAAAACAGGGGTGTCAAACTGATCCAGGAAAGGGCCGAGTGGCTGCAGGTTTCTGTTCCAACCAAGAAGAAACACACCTGAATCCAATCAATCAAATCACCTCAGCTGTCTTCAATCAGTTGATTAATTGTATCACCTGTGCTCCTGCTTGGTTGGAACAAAAACCTGCAGCCACTCGACCCTTTGCTGGATCAGTTTGACACCCCTGGTCTAAAAGCTAGTCTGTTTATTACCTCCAAATCTATCAACAACTGATCACGTTATCTATGTGTTTGAGGATTGGTTTGTCACACACTCATGTTGTTCTCCTCTTCTTGCTCCCACTCCTCATCTTCTTCCCCTTCCCATTTCCTCACTCCCCATTCCTCCCATCTCTCTATCTCCATCTACAGTTTGACATCAACCAGCTGATGACCTCAGTGAATGTAAGCCAAAGCCTCAGTCCCATCCACAAGCCACTCGAGTCTCCCAGCAGCGTCGGCAGTAACAGTGGTGGTAGCAGCGGTGGTAGCCTGGGCGGGGCTAGCGGCATTGGCGTGGAGCAGTCGCCAGTGGACCGCACCAAAGGCTTCTTCCCCGACGAATCTGAGCCCCTGCTCCGCTGTGACTCCACCTCCAGCAAAGACTCAGCTCTCAGCAGGAATGGCTCCTTCATTACCAAAGGTGAGAAGGATAGCTGGGAAAAAGTGTCAGTGCACAAAAACTACAGCCAGTGTACCGTCAGCATGGGTTGAGTTTAAAAGTATGTAGAAAGATATACTAGTATGTACTATACTACTGTGGATGCCAGTAGTACATATACTCTCTTGAAAGCCACCAGACTAATTTTTTTTTTTTTATCAATTCCTCAGTCTGTTTGTTTGTGACCATACAAGGAACGTAGCGAATGCAGTTGGATATTTACATGCTGGCTTTGAATAAACATATATATGTAGCAACATCGACGCCCAGAAACGTCATCAAGTTACATGGGAACAAGTTTATAGAAGGGCTTGTTAAAGCATACATACTTTTTTTTACTCCACTACATTTTGAGGCAGCTATTGTACTTTTTCCTCCACTACATTCAGCTTTAGTTACTTTTCGGGTTGAGATGAAACATCAAAAAAAATTTTTAGATTAGATATATAAAAATAATTATATTAAACCATATATAAACAGTATATTGTGTAGTTAAAACGAGCCCTATCTAACATAAATGATTCAATAAAAATAATCTGAGTGGGTCCATTCTGCATAATGAGTACTTATACATCTGATACTTTCAGTATGTTTTGATGTTGATACCTTTGTACTTTTACTTAAGTAAGTTTTGAATGCAGGACTTTTACTTGTAGTCATTTCATAATGTCGCATTAATATTTATACTAAAGTAAGATCTGAATACTTCTTCCACCACTGGTGACCATAGTACACTCACTTCACATGGATGGATATTGACTGCCCTCATGTGTTCAGTCTGGGTATTGTTGCTAGAGAAAAGACATTTTCTGCATTACCTCAAATCAAATATTGTTTAAGCAACAAACTTTATTATGCCAGCATATTTACTTGAATAATTATATATTGATTTGATCTATCTGTTCTGAAGATTATTATTGTTTGTCATGAACTGCTACTAGTTCCTGCCCAGACTATTGAAAATGATAGTGAATATTGTTCACAATTCAGAACTTTGTTACCACAGTTTTTTTGTGTAAAATTATTGTTACAACAATGTGTTTGCAGATTTAGTGGAAAGATGTGTTTATGCTGTGTATTCCTGTCGCACAAATGTCAGCAAGCATAACATTATAGCATATTGTCGGCCTCTGCCACTCACAAGCTAACAAGCTAACAGATGCTAACTACACTTACTTTCCTGATGCATCTGCTAGTTGCTGATTTTGGTACAAAACAGGCTCCTCATTTGAATCAAGAGGCTCAACAATAGCAGAGAAAATAGACTAGGCACCAATACTACCCTGTCTGCAGAGCTCCATGGCTGCTTCCACTGGTCTTTTATTGTGGGCATGGACATGGGCAGTGGTAGTAAGTGGGTCACAAGGCCAGATCGAGAATTTCTCTGTGAGGGAGGAAAAATAGATGTGCCTTTAACCTGAATTTTTATGCTGTAAAAACCATGTTACATTAAATGCTAACCACAGCAGAGCATTTCTACTTAGCTTAAAATGTGTCTGGAGGAGATCTGTAAACAAAAGTGGAGAGTGACACACAGTCCTTTAAAGCACAAATTTGTTTCATACCCTTAAACTGAAATTTTTTGTAAGGGAATGTTACCTCCCTCCTCCAAAGCAGAGAAACACCTGGCTCGGTTGCTGTTTGTCTTCTTCTTGGTACATAACTGTTTTTGTTTAAGCATGCTTGATAAAAGCAACTGCAACTGCAATGTAAATGAGAGCCGTGATAATGAACCAACGGTCAGAAAACCAAAACTAGTAGAGCTGAGCAACAAAGTCACATAGTCATTTGGTCCATGTGAGTATTTAAAATAATTGCAATAACTATTTACCTTCTCCATTTCCCCTCCAGAGAAGAAAGACACGGTGCTCAGGCAGGTGCGTCTGGACCCGTGCGACCTGCAGCCCATCTTCGATGACATGCTGCACATCCTGAACCCAGAGGAGCTGCACGTCATCGAAGAGATCCCAGCAGCCGAGGACAAGCTGGACCAGCTGTTTGAGATCGCGGGAGTCAAGAGCCAGGAGGCCAGCCAGACGCTGCTGGACTCGGTCTACAGCCACCTCCCTGACCTGTTATAGTGGAGGATGGAAGGAACCACACGGATGAGAATTGGCACAGATTTAAGCAGGAGTCTCTCAGTGGGAGGGATGAGTCAGAGCTGGTATTACTCAGATTAAGCTTGGGTTGATATTTGATCAGATAGAGTCTGACTCATCATGTCACATTGTAACATGAGCTAGGTGTTGTAGATATGATGGTTATCTACTCCCTTCAATGACTCTTTCAAATCTTTACTGGTACTTTACTCCTCTTACCCTCCAATCTTCCTCAACTGTCTTGTGTGTGTACACTGTTACTCCTTAAAAACACCTCCAACCCGTTACCATAATACAGGGTCAACGCTCAGTGTAATTACAGCATTCTGAGTGTCACACCAGGGAGTACTTTTTCACTTTTCTTAAGCATGTTCAGCCTTGTTTAAGGTGGTATTATGATAGTATGTGACCTTAACAAAGAAGCTTGAGAGCCTCCAAACTAAAAACATTAAAAGCACTTTCTGTATCCTAACTGGCCAATGCCTTCACTTTTAAAGGGTAATTCCGATGTTTTTGTCGGTCGTGCCAATCATCCAGGCTTCCCTTGCCTTTCACATGAATTCAGTATTTAAAAAACAATGGTTATTGCTTACAGCAAAAGAGACGACACACAGACAATAGTAAATAAGCTATAACTCGACATGACACTGGTGTTTGAAGCATTTTGAGAATCTTGTAAAAACACATTTCACAGATATTTCTTCCCAGGTGTGACCTGTTTATCATGTGCCTGAGCTGGCCCCTTTTCTCAGCCCCTCTTTTTTTTGTTCCTTTCACCCCCTCCAGCTGGAGGGTACCTGGAGCAGATCATGTGTGTGTCTAAGCATTTTTAGCTTGCAATCACTTTGCCAGACCAGCGGGGGGCAGTGTTAGATTAGGGGGGATGGTCTGCTGCTCTGGAACCAAAGCCATATATCAAAAATACTGGATTAAAGTTCAAAATATTCCAGAATTAAAATACTGGAGTAATATTTGCCTAATCTAATATTATGATATATGGCTTTGCCTCTGAACTGTTTGCTTTTGGACAAATTGTCTGAAGCTAACAATGAACTGAACAGGAAAGGTGTAGTGTTTACAGCCCCTGCCTGCTTCTCTGGAACCAAAGCCATATATCTAAAAACAGTTTAGATAAGTCGCTTTGGAAGCTCTGTCACTGTTGTACTCACGGGCAGGACACAATAAATACTTCTACCAATACGCACATTCAGATCTCTGCTCGCCAGCCCTTTTTGCCTCAACAAATGTAGCGTTGATGAAGTGTTCTCGATACATTTTGGAGCTTCATGTTGGTACGGTGGGAGAGTGTTTTAGTGGAATCGTAGAAATAATAGAATACAAGTGATTTTTTTTTTCACGCAGTGGTATGTTGCTACATGCTCCATGTAGTTTATATTAAAATGTAATAATGATGCACTAATACTCTTTTCCATTGAGAGAGGCAGACATATATTTTCTGTGTCCTTCATTTTCACTTTGTTTTATTCTGAAATGCTGTTAACTAACATTTATGTTTTCTACATTTAGTTTGCGTTATTATGTTACCGTAGCATCTCTTTATCATTTTGATTTCTTTGTATCTCATGTTTTCATGGGCATTCAGATGTATCCCCCACCCAGGCTTGGCATGAAAATATGACCTGGCTTGGATGTAAGATATGCATACTCCAAACTCTACTTGAAGTCTGTCTACTTGTGTTACTTGATTTAAATGAGGAAGAAATAATGTACTCTTTCAGTTCCTTCTAAGTTTAATGCTCTTAGAATAATAATAAAAACTGAAAAGCACCACCAAAAACTCATAAATGTTTGAAGAGGATTTTGCAGGTCCCATGAGAGCAGCAAATGATGGACTCTGTTTTCACCAAGCCAGTTACTATCAGAGCTCCTGTGGTGCTAGATGTGAACTCTCACCGGTTGGCCTGACACAGGGGGTCTTAACTAATGACTTTTTCCAGACTGAGTGAGGTAATTGCGGGTTGTGTTGCTGTGGCCTGTGAGATGTAGACTATGATGATGATGACGAGGATGTGTGAGCTTGCTCTCCACCACGCTGTGGAAGCTCAAACTGCAGAGTGTGAGCTTTTTATTTTCTAAGGACGTCTGACAGGATGAAGGTGAGATGTGAAACGCACATGTGGCTTGAGCGGATGATTTCATCAAATTTCATGTGTGTAACCAGTATGTTTACTACTATGTAACCTCTTAAAATCAACCAATTAAAGCTCAAAGCATTTGTCATAACTTTGTGTGCAGTTGTCACTTATTCAGCTTTTTGTATGTGATAATAACCTGAACCTGAATGTCGCGGGTTCGTTTTGAAAACTGAAAAAATGATGGCCCGTTTGGTGTGATTTTATTAACACCCAATGCAACAGTGGAAAAATATATACAGTGAGGTGAACCCCAAAAAAAGTATCCAGGGAACCAAAAACAAACAAATAAAACAAAACAAAAAGTATTTACAGTCAAACTTTGCAAAGTCTACAGCAGTCATCAATATCGATCTCACTCTTTACCTACAACTCCCCCGGGCATACCAATTATTATTATTGAATGGGGGGTTTTTAATCACTGCTGGGCCATACACACACACAAAATAAATATCACATGTTGTAAAACACAATACAACAGGAATGCCCAATATATGGCCTCTTAATTAATGTGATGTCCTTAAATAACAGCATTAAAACAAAAGTGGGTCAGTCTATTCCATCTGGTGGCTCAATACCGCGCCACAAAGCGCTATTTAAGCCCACCCAGGAAGTGCCTCTGTTTGGCCCCGGCACCAGAGGTTGACCGACAGCAGCAACAACAGGTGAGCGTCCTTGCTCGGTGAGTGATGTGGGAAGCGTGTGAAGCCGCGTGTGCACCCTCGTACTCACTACCGGGAATGATTTTAACGGGGGAAAATGTATGTAACCAGGAGAAATGTGTGAAAACAGTCTTGAGCAGGACGCCGGGGAAACAATGCTCCCGCTGGGCGCGAGAGAGGCGCGCAGCATCAGAGGAAGACGTAGCAGTCTTTAGCTGAAGTCACACTGAACTTCAAAAATAAGCTTCTTGCGTGTTTTTGGTTTGTATATTAATATAAGTCTGTACATGCAACAAAACAAATAACCCACTTTTGGATAAAAATAAAAATAAGTTCCCCTAAAGAGCCAACAGGGGGCAGTAATTCACCTTTTGGAACAATTAAATGATTTAGCCACACTGTCTATGGATTTAGAGTGCAGCAATAACCCCGTTAGATTACCAATAAATATTGCAGTGTCCTCAAAATATGCAAGCACACGCCCCCAACTAAATACAAGAGCAACATTGGAACTTATATGCTGCATTAAAGAACTGATATCTCCAACCTGGCACAATGACTCACTCAGCTGAGGACACGGAGACCAGGGAGGAGGTACAGGCAGGTGTGCAGTGCAGTGCAGTATTTTGACTTGTCAAAGTAAAAAAGTACAGTGACCCATAAACCAGGACACAGAAACTTTAATTTTCTTCCTCCTTCCTTGTCAAA